>PVKA01007261.1:0-78751 GCA_004027165.1 Ctenomys sociabilis
TCATCGCTGTGGTACTTAGTCATCTCCTCAGCATTGGCCTTGTGAGGGCGATAGATTTCTATCTTTCGGTAGAGGCCATAGTTGAGCAGCAGATTGTGAGTCATGCGGATTCGGTGAGGCTCCATTGGATGCCTTGTCCATAATAGTAAATTCCAACATCCCCGTTGTAGTAGTAACAGACTTTCCTCCTGGTGCCCTGAGTCTGCGCCATCTTGCTGCCTCCAGGCCCTCCCGACATTTTAATTTTTATAAGTAAAAGTTTGACTTAAGAGTTTTAATTTCTGACTTAAAATTTTTCACATACTGGATACCGTATAAGGACAGTTAATGTTCTTGTTCATTCATTTAAGTAATTGTTGTGTCCATTCTCAGCTAGATTTGATTGGTTTGGTCTCCATTCTAAGAGAGCTGTGATTTTCTGCTTTATGTGACTAGTGATGTTCACTTAGGTCTAATCATAGGAAATTCTGTATTTTTGAATGGTAGACATTTTTGAATTACTACTCCTGTGTTTTCTAGGATTCAGGTAAGTTGCACGGAAACTTTTCAATCATTCTGGGTCTTGGTTTTGAGATTTGTTAAACCACAGCAAAACTGGCCCATCTAGGACCTAGGACTAACCAGGTCCAATATTAAATAATCTGTTTGTATATTTCTGAGTAATCTATAAAATTGCGCTAGAAATTCTGAAGTTTTCTACTGTTCTTGGTAGAACACATACTATTTTTAATCAATCTATGGAGTACTAGACATTTATAATTGGTTGTTTTGATTTTTTTTTCCAACCTTGGTTCATATGTGACAAGCAGAAATCTGCATTAGTTTTTCACACCCCATAGTGGCTTATGTAATTCTTCATCATCATAGAATTCACTAATGAGCTGAATTATGTTTTCACAAGTCAATTTTGATAGCTTTTGCCTTTGTTTATATATAAGTCCTTATTACTTTAAGATGGATTGCTTAGGATCTAGCAAAATGTCTACAATTTAACAGACTTTGGTTTCCTGCCTATGTAAACAAAAAGTCAAGTAAAAAATGTAAAAGAAAAAGGAGGAGAACCAGTTGATATTAAAACTATGATGAATGCTGCTGCTGGGTATCAAGAAACAAAAAGCAAGTCCATAAAATCTTTGTGGTGTGTCTCCATTGTCCTTATCATGGAATGTGAGACTACATGACTTCTAGGTCTTCATCAAGGTCAAATGACAATGGAAAATAAATACATATGGCTGTCTAGAAGGCAGGAAGACAGACCCCACCAGAAAATTACCATGCTGCATGAGATCTTGCTTTTCTGGTCTCTAGAAATTCAGAAACAAATTTGGCTAATTTAACTCCCTTAGTATACTTCTAACTTGTTTACCATCTACAGACAGGTAAGTAGTATTAGAAAAAAATTATTGAGAATCTTTGAAGTGATTGAGACTCTATATCATTAAAGACTACAGTTTATGAAAATAAAATCATCCCCAATTTTTGCAAGTGCAATTATTAAAAATTAAATTTCTTGTATCAGTTAAATTGTAATGAACAAAATTTTTTACATTTTATCCAAGATAAATTTTCTATTGAAGAAATATGTTGGCTTTTTCTTAGGTTGGTAGTTATTTATTCATTTGTTTGTTCGTTTGCTTTTCTTCAACATAGAGTTCACTATGAGTTGGCGACCCTGACCTCTCAAATCTGTATCAGAAGTTACAGAGCTGGCCAGATAGCTCAGCATTTTAAAGCACCTGGTTCGCAGATGTGGGGGTGGGGGTTCAATTGCTGGCTTGTGGAGCCAGCCCCACCTCTGGGGCATGCTGAGAGGGCAATTGAGACTGGGCATGGTGGCTCTTGCCTGTAATCCCAGCACTTGGGAGGCTGAAAATAGGAAGATCATTACAAGTTTTATTGTGTAGTAAGACCATGTAGACTCTGTATTAAATACATAAAAATTAATTAATTAATTAATTAATTAAAAAAAGAAATTTTATGAGAGTTCATTTGTGTCTAAGAAACAAGTGGATGTTCTTGTAGTTTTGACTTTGGATGAATATATGTGCTGTCACTGTCTTCTGCTTATCAATTTTTATTTGAGTTAATATATTTAAAATTTTTACTTCAACATTTACAAATGCCATTCTGGCTCTGCCCCGCGGGTGCTGAGATGGCGATTGAAACTGGGCATGGTGGTGTGCCTGCAATTCCAGCTCTTGGGAGGCTATAGATAAGCGGATCACTATGAGTTCAATCTAGCACTGAGACTCGGAATACCCTGTAGACCCTTCCCTAAAATACAAAAACAAACAAATAAGCAAACAAACAAAAAACAAGCATTTACAAATAAAAAAGTTGATCACAAAAATGTTAACTTTTAATTTGGTAGTGTTTAACTCTCACTATGTCTCCACCTGACATTAAGTGTAATACTCAAAATAGATAAATGATATCTAGTGTACTGAATATAATATTTTCTCAGGAAATGTAAGATTCTTTGTCAGAATAAACAACTTCAAACAGATATATGTTTTCTAAAATAGACTTCAGCTGTTTGTGACTGATTCAGTATACTTTACAAAATCTTTCAAATGACTTTTTCATATTAAAATTTTAGTGTTTTGTAACAATGCTGTTTCCAGAAATCATCCTAAGGAAATGGTTAATTGAACAAATCGTTAAAGATCCAAATGGAAGAAGATAGAAGGAATAATGATATGTTCCAGAGGAATCTTCTTTCGCCTCTTACTTTAAGCAAGATACAGACTTCAAATTGGGTTTTTGGCAGAAACAAAAAGAGAATAAACCTCTCTAACTCCCATGATGCCTCTGTAGCACTGAGTAGTGTTTCTCGATTACTACAAAATGTAGTATATCACAGCTACATGGCCTGTGATTTGAAGTAAATGGAAGAACTGGCTGCTGTAGAAAAAAAAAATCTGCTGGAAGGTTCCTCCCTTCCTTTTCTCATTCCCTTCTTTCTATTTCTGCAGAGTAACATGTGTTCACTTACTTTATAGGTACAATTTCATTTAAGATTATTCCAAAGCATACCCTACAAATCAAAGCCATGTTTCAGGGGTATGAGGCAAACGCAGAGTGGCACTTTACCAATATGAGCTCAAATGGAAGCTTTTCATTTTTTCCCTTGATCAGTTCCTGGTTGGACCACTGTCTGACACATGCCTAACACCGAATAGATGGTAGCAATTATAGTTATTATCTTCTCTTCCTACAGGAAATTTTTGTCTCTTTAACACTTTACACAATTTCTTTAGCTGATCTGCAATTTCTTGATTTTTTGAAACCTTCCATTTTGTAGAAAACATTCATTTCAGTACTAGGCAAAGACACATGACTACTAGAAAAATATTGTCATTCTTCTAGCAGCCAAGTAGAAAGATTTGTGACATAGTTCACATATAAAGTTTAGGGACAAATGACCACAGAATTGCCAATGAAGGATTTCTAGTCAAATCTTATATATCCAAGGTTATTTCTCTAAATTTCTAAGAGATTTTGTTATGCAAACATAATTACTGCTTCACCAAGCTGTCTTTGCATCATGGTATATTTGGGATTTCATTTACAATAATTGTGCACCAAGGAAATGATATGTCTTGGTTCCTAGTGCTCTATATTGGATGGGCTGATAGTCTACAATTTCCCATGTTGGCTTGGTAAAGTTTAAAAACTGCATTTTACGTTTAATTAATATGATGTTGTTGTGTGAACAAATACAACAATTTCCTCTGCTCAAGAATGTTTTTACAGGCCTGGTAAGTCAAATAACCCATCCTACAAAAGGCAGCATGTTGCAAGTGTATTTGTCTGTGGAATTAATAACATCTCCAAAGAAAAAACAATGGAATATTTACTCCTGCAGCAAATAGTCATATTTTAGTGAATAGGGACTCATAGATCATGTATAGTGATATTTTTACCAGTGAATCAATACTAACAGAGCTATAACTCAGAGAAAAAATGTGTTTTATTATCTAAATTATTTTATTACATCTTTACATATAAAAAGACCTAATATATACTTATGAATACTTTTATGTTATCTTAATTTTCATATAAAACCATAAAATTGGAGGTATTTTACTTTACTCAGGCTAAAGGAAACGTAAATTATTTTTATTATGAGAGTTAAATAAGTGGAATTTGATAAACTGCAGATATATTTTTAGGAAAGAAAATTTGAGTATGAATGAGATATCAAATAAATATTAATGGTACATTCTAATAGTACACTCAGCATATTATGTTGTTTTATTTAGCTGTAAAATTAGTAAAAGAGAGTAAGAAATTTAGTAAGGAATTTTAATTGTCTTGAAAAAATACAGGAAAAATATCATAAGGCAAAATCAATATCTGTGGTTTCTAAATGAACTTATAGCAGCATGAGCTAGGTTCATTGCATGCAGAACGAAATATAGTCCTTATGGTGTCTCCATTGGGAAAGCTAGAATTGAGGAACGCTCATGGTTAGATGTTGAAAGTGCAACAATAAATGGAAATGTGGGCACTAATGCATCAATAGATGAAAAGATTGAAAATAAGTCCTAATAATAAAAACAAACAATCAAGCACAATTTCGTGAACAAGAGAGTCAGTGCAAACTATCTTCAGGATGGTTTTTAAAAAAATAGAAAATAAATCTAAATGTAACCATTAGTAGCATTAGAAGAATAATGAGAACAGTTTGGGAATATTTGGTACTTTTTCTTAAAGTAGTACCAAAAACTATGTTTTTTAATTTTAATTTCTTTTAATAATCATTTTTTTTTCTTTTGGTGGAACTGGGGTTTATACTCAGGTCCTTGCGCATGCCATGAAAGTGATTATTCCACTGAGCCCTTTCCATGGCCCCTAAATCTCTTAACATAGAGCTCATTACATAGTAATATCTTGTTAAGTTGACATTCTATAATGTCTTATTTTATTTATTTTGTACAGGGTCCCACTATGGAACTTGGACTCCCCAGCACTGGGATTATAGGTATGCACCACTAGCTTGCCAGCTCAGCACACCCAGGGCAGGGTTGGTACAGCATGAGGTGTTAGGGATCCAAAGGTCCTATTTTTTTAATAAGGAAATATATAAACACATAAAAAATTGAAATATAAAAACATAGCCTATATATGAAAATTAGGTGCTTTCCATATAGATTGTTACTTTGTGATGGTTTACATCCCTGTACAAGTGAAGGTGTTTGATAATTTCACTTATAAACAATGCCACCAACTTAAATCTTTAGTCATCTATTTGATAGTAGAAAAGTCATTTAACTGAAGAAGAAAAGCTATGAAAAGATAAATATTAGCAGTGATCAAACTTAATGTGCATTTTCTCTCCTTGTGCAGTGGAAAGATGGGTTTTTGATTTCTGGGGGTCAGGCAAATGGCTCAGTGGAATAAACGCTTCCCTGACAAGTGCAATGGTTTGAGTTCAATCCCTAGTTCCACAAAAAAAAAAAAAAAAAATTGTTTTCTGGTCCAACTTTATGCAGTTGTGATCAGTTAAGAAGGCAATATAGCCTATTGTTTCTTCATGCCTATAGTGTATATGCAAAGTAAGGGGAGCAATGCATGTCTTTGGTAGTATTATAAGCAAAATTCAGGGCTATAGAAATAGTTTGGCAGTCTAAGCACCTGCCTGGAAAAACACGAGGATCTGGGTTTAATCCCTAGTCCTCATGTATTGCCATCCCAGAACCCTGGGTGTGTTGTGCCAGCCACTAAAACCAGGTGTGGTGGCACACGCCTGTATCCTAATGCTGAGGAGGCTGAAATGGGAGGATCACTATGAGTCCACGCTGTTTAATGAGATTCTGTACCAAATAAATAAATAAAGGATTGAAAAATTTTGAAAAAAGAAAATGAAGATATGCTATTGATAAAGTATTTGGCCAATTATGGCATCACTATTAATAACCTGTCATATAATTTGAAATTAACTTTCAGAAAAAGAGGCAGTCCAGAAAAGTATATCCACAGCAAGGTAAAATCCATGTGACATGAATCCAACTCTCCTGATTTATCTTTCAGTGCTCTGTCTCCTGCAACAGAGTAGCGTCTTTTAATTTTTGATAGTTTATTGAAATTTCACATTTCATTTATCTAAAATTTACAATACTTAATTCTTACATTTTGCATGTTACATACTCATAAAGTTTATGTTTCTTATTTCATTGCAAAATCATTTAAATATCATAGATTGAAAAATACCTACTGAAGAATAAATTAATGAGCTGAAAATATTGTCAGTAATAATAAAATTGGCTAGTAGCATATCCTGAACTTTTTCAAGTCTAGATTATCTCTTTTTATGTGCTATATTTTTTTTTCAGAAAAGTGAATAGGGTGACTTCTTTTTGTAAAGCAAATCAATTGATAAATTGACTTTTTAGATAAATGCATTCAATCTTCACTTTTTAATATCAATGTTATTGAGAAAAATAGCAATGAGACAGTTTCAAAAAAGTTAGTAGGATAGTTACCATAATTAATGCATTGTATATTGTTGTCTTCATAGTAGTTATTCATAATACAAGATGCAGGTATGACATCTTGCCTAAACACTATTAGTACAAATCTTTTTTTCTCATAAAACTAAGAGAAAGTAGCTGTATATCTATCCTGTTTTGTATATACAGATATACATATTTTTTTGCTACAAAATGGTCCTTCATTTATATCTCTTTTTTGTTTACTTTTGTCAGAGATGATTATTCCATTGCCATTCAAATATAGTAGATGCGTGAATTCAGCAAAGTAATTCATTATAGTTCAGTATTTTATAATAGTAGTGGATTATCTGCAGGACTGACAATGTCGAGGAGTTGGTGACTAGAGCATTTTACAGCTCAGATACAAAAGTTACATTTTTCTTATATAGGTCTGCTTTATCTTGGTCTTGACCATCCAATAGAAAGATATAAAAATGAGGCATGAAAAGTAAAGCAATACTATGTTATATTGCTGTGAAGGTATCATATTTAAAAATAATTATAATACCCCATTTTTCTTTCTAATAACACACTTTATAGATATGTTATTATAGTATTAATTTAAACACTAATGCCATTGATATTAACTCTTATTTTCTGCATTTTTTAATAATTGAAACTACTTATAATCATAGAAAGTGAGAAAAAAAGGTTCTATCTTTTTGGTAGATTCTTATGTAAGTATGCAACAAGTTTCTGAAAAGTATATTAAACGATATTTTAAAATAAAAAATTAAAGAAATTTGCTGGCCTGGTAAATTTAATCAGTTATTATGTTATTTGTTTCCTCTTAGCTGAATAATAAGACAAGAAAACCATCCCCAGTTAAAACACAGATGATTTTTCAAAAGGAGTTTGATATTAATAATGTGTTTCTTTGCCTGACAGGATACATGGTTAAGGTGACAATTTATGGAACAAACATTAAATCTTAGAGGATCATATTAAACAACAAATAAAGCAAGAATTTTGCTTCTGATTTTGTTAAAGATGCAACATCCAAGAAAGCAGTCTGGCTGAATCATCTAGCAAGCCTCAATTTACACTGTGATGGGAAACAGCTGAGAGATGTTTTCTGTGAAGAGATGACACCTGATGAAATGGAGACTTCTGAAAGCACTCGAGCCAGCACCACGCCACGGGGCAGAAGTGGACTCGATTGGCGTCTTCGAAAGCTCAAGTGCTCAGGCAGCACGGTAGCGAATGTCTTCCACCCTGAATGTCCATGTTGAAGCCCTCATACTAATTAGTGAGATGGGCAAATGTCACATGTGGGTTTAAGTGGAAATTTCTGAATAATACAAAAGACAGATTCTCTTTGATGGAAAATAGTTGAAGTTAAAAACAAAGGAAGAAGTCAAGGTTATTAAGGAATTGCCAATAGCCTTTGGGCTACCCTATTAATTTAATTTCATCCAGGCACATGTATAGCACCTGGCATTTCTCTCAGTCTGGAAGCCTAATAATATAGCACTAGATGATCAGTGCATTTAGATGAAATATTAACTTTGGGAATCCTGGGAGTGTTAAGAGAAATTTTATGAGAAAATTCTTACTAAGGGAGCCAAAAATATGTATAGATAATCAGTTTCTTCTTTATCTGCCTTCATTATCCCTGCATATCCCTAATTACTTTTGAGTTCTTTCAATTACAGAAAGTGTTTAGTAATTGTTCTATTTTTAACTATTGCTTTTCATTTTTTGGCAGAAATATCAACACACAGGAGCTCAGGAAAGGTCTTGGCAAAACACCAAGACTATCAGAATAAATGAGAATTGTTAAATCCATGCACATGTGTTTTTCTACTTAGAAGAAAATGCTCTCTCTTAGGAATTCTATAAATTTCGAAGAAGTATGATACCCTCTTTGACCCTAACATGCTTCATTTTTTGAGTATATCAGAAAAAAATAAGCCCTCCATCTAACTGTGATAATCAGTAGTCTTTGTCTTCATTCTCCTCATCCCTTTTATGTACCTGCCCATTGGTGTGACCCCCAAAATCTGTCTCAAGTCTTTATCTTTAACACCATTTCACTCTAAGTTTTCATCATTCCCATCAGAAATGATGCAACAGCTTTGCAAAGGGCCTGCATAGCAACTGCCTAGTTTCTTTGCCTCCTTCATTACCTAACCCATCCTCTAAAACAACAAAGTAAAATTTTTAAGACAAATTTTTCTCCTGATGAAAAGCCATCATTGATGGTCCACCACACTTGGAATAATTCCAGTTCCATAGCCATGGCATTTGTAGTTCTGTATAAATTGGCCTCTTTCTACTTTGCTTCACACCACACTTATGTCCTCCTGACTGTATGAATCCTAAAAGCCTCTTTGTATCTCTAAAATCAATGAGCCCTAAGTGTTCTAGCACCATTATGCTTACTATAAACTATATTTAGAATGCTTTGTTTTTTTGTAATGGTGCTCAAACTCAGGACCTTGTACTTTCCTAGCAGGCCCTTATGCCTCTGAGCTATCTTCCTAGCCCTTTTGAATGCTCTTTTCCTAGTGTACAGTAGGACAAACCCTTCTTAGAATGCATATTTATGGTATAATGCACTCCAAATATAAATTTCTGTAACTTAGTGGGCTGAAACAATAAGTCCTCACATCATAGATTCTGTGGATCAGGGATGCTTTTGTTCAAATGAACCTGTACAACACATCCATCCTGGGCTTTCTCACAAGGTTAAAACTGAGATATCAGCCAGGGTTGTGTGATCTCAAGCTTCCTAGCTAGAAGTGCTTCCAAACCCACATGCATGACTGTTCATAGACCAGAGCGTTCAATGGACCCTGACCAAAGACATCATCTTGTCACACAGGGCTTCTTCATAGGGTTGTTTCTATGACCAAACTCAACTTCCTTTAGGATGAGCCAGCAGGAGAAAGAGAAGAGATTTCAGGGTGAAAGCATTTTTAACCTAATTCCAGAAAAGACACCTGATGACATCTGCTGTAATCAGTTTATTGGAAACTAACTGATAAATTGCATTCACAGTCAAGGAAAAGGGATTATACAGGGAGTGAACATGAGGAATTGGGAATGGATCATATTAGATACTCTTGTACACATCTGCCATAAGACTTCCAGAAACTCACATTCCTTCCACAGGATAATCTAACCCTAACTCTAGGTCTCCAAAGGTCAAATTGCACCTCACCACAAGCTCAAAATCCAGAACCTTATCCTTTCATTCAAGTTCACATGTGGATAAGATCCCTACATATAGCTATTTAATGTGATTTTCTTAGTTCTAAAAAACTATGGAATGAATGATGCAATATGTGCTCCTACCCTAGTCCCGCACACACATTTCAAAAATAATAGTGGGGTGGACACAAGTCAACTGCTGTAGTAATTAATCACCAAAAGTGAATCATAAAAGTAATCACTAGTCCATAGCAATTTTGAAAGCTGGTCAGGTAAATGGTGGAGGTTCCTTGATTAATTTTAAGACCTACAATGATTCTTCAGTTTATTAGCTCTATTCTCTGTGTGCCTGGCTCCACTACCTGAACCATGGTTCTTTTTCCATGAAAGGCCACCAATTTTCAGCTGAGTTGCTTTCTTAACCCACATCCTGCCAGGATAATTCTGGAGGCCCAACTACCACTCTACTTTTTGTTCCTTCTTTGTCTCTTTTACCCCATACTAGTCGTTTTCCTGCTGCTATCAATTTTGAAAAATCACTGCATCAGTTGCGACAGTCATCAGACCTGTGCTTATTCTCAGGTGGAGTCTGTGACAAAGATGCTCAGGTGGCTGCTTTCAGACGTCAGAGCCTTGCCGACACTGGCCACGACATTACCACACATCGTTGACTTCCTGGAGAACTCACACGGCAAGGGAGCAAGTGAAGGAACACAGGCACAGCCATGGTCTCTCTGTATCCCAGTCTCAGAAGTGAGTCCCTATCACATTCACTGCACTCTTTTCACTAGCAGGGAGTCAACAGGAACCCCATGTTCCAGGAGGGCTGTTTTATAAGAGTATAAATATCAGGTTGTGAGGAAATGTGGAGGACATTTGAGAAAACACTGCAGGGTCAGCAGTGAAAAGTGCCCCCCCATGACCCCCAGCTCACTGTGTATCATCCATATAGATATTTAAATAAAGTTACATTTCCACAAATTAACTCTGCGTAACACGTTTGATAGTCTTGATATTTTATGTCTGTATTCATTATCAGACATTAAAGTGAAGAGCACAAGGTTTCAAAAATAGACAAGACCAAAGTTAATGTAGAATGTTTATATAATGTCAAGGAGAATGACACAGTTAGATATTAATTTTCAACAAGAAAAATAGTACTAAGATACATACTAATGGACCTTTGATCCAGTGGCTATTCATCTAAGATATTCAATATGTGGTATGAAAAATAAGTGTTAGGCCAACCTTCATGAATGTGGATTCCTAACTTTCTGAAGCCACAGAGAGGTAGGAGAAAATAATATGATGGAGGTTTGGAAAAGAGAATGTCTATTCCAGGAATTGTAAAGAATTTGATGGGAGCATACAGAATATAGAGAGGCAAGATAATTCAAAACAAAATTGAGCCATTGATTCTTAATGTAGTAGGTAATTTGGATAGATACTTGGAAGAGATTTTATCATCTTACCTTTTTTCTTTCAAGCCATTTGACCAAATTGTCTCTCATTACGAGTTAGAACTTTATTATCTTGGTCTAAGATGCTTTTTACTATCTCCAAAAAAACAGATGCTTTGGTGATAGTTGTCACATGTTAAATACCACATATCATTACAGACAAAGTAAATTAAAGCACCTTAGAAATGTATTCAATGTTTCCAGCTTTCATTAGTGCAAGTTTGATAGTATTGTCATAGAAAAACAAGACTGAATAAAATATGAAGGGCAAAGGCTAGATTATTCTGAATGATATTAGAACGATATATTAGGTACCCTAAGATTATTGGAAATATGGCTATGTACCACTTTAAAAGACAGAAGTCGGGGATATGTGCTTGTATTCTCTGTCTCAAACCTAAGTTGCCTATAGCATGTTCTCAACACATCCACAGTTCTGTTAGTGGAAAGCCATTGTGCCTTTGGTTCCACAGTGGCCTTGTCAGTGTGACTCCGTTTCATTAGGTACTGATGATAGTCTGGTCTATGATGCAGCAGAAAAAATGAAACGAGTATTGGTCCTGGATGGCAGACTTACTCTGTGGTGTACTCAATGTATAGTAAAACAAGACAAAAACAGGAAGAACAAGTCATTTTCAATAATCAGAGAGGCTATTGTTTATCCAAGCTGCCTGTCATTCATCCTCTATTTTTCTAACCCACAGTGGAGAATATAATAACATTTATGGTTTTTGTGATATTTCTTTAATTGCTTCACCATTGACCGATAATCTGTGAAGTATAAAACATTCGAAACAGACAGTTTGGTTACAATTGCCACCTTTTGAATACCACATATTAGTACTTCATAGTAAACAAAAAACTCCATTTAATTCTCTACACTGAGTAAAATAAGTCTTGTTAAGTGAAATAATTCACAGAAAGACAAACTTGTATGTTGTTTTTCATCTGTAGATATTAGAAAAGGTGCGAATATGGAAGAGGGATTGACAGAGGCAGGGAAGAACTTGGTGGCCAGTAGCGGAAAGGGCTAAACAAGTGCAGTTCAATAAAAGTAATCAGGGTTGTTACTCTCTAGAATGGTAGGTGAGCATAGTTCATGCAGCTTACCATACACATTATGAATAATTAGAAGTGAAGCGAAACTGTGGTGAGAAGGAAGTGTTAACTACCCCAATTTGATAACTTACTGTATACACATATTAGACCACACTGAACCACGATATATGTACAATTATTTTATGTTAACTCAAAATTTAATCAAATGTTAAAAGGGCAGACATGTTAGCTACCCTGATTTGATCATTATATGCTATGCATTTGTATTTAATTATTATACCGTGCTCTATAAATCTGTAAGATTTAATTAAAATATACTAGAATAAGTATCATATGTTGAGTGAATAAATATTTGTAAATTAAGGAAGCATGTGTCTATTCTGAGTGGTGAAATTTTGGACAGAAAGTAAATATAATATTCTATTTATGTCTTAAATATAACAGCGTTTTAAATACTCATTAAAATTTGAATGCATAAATTTGTAATAAGTATTCCTTTGAGGTACTTTATTCCTCCAACTTTTTTATTTCTTAGGAACTTAATATTATTTTCCCACATGGTGCAGTGTAAAAATACATTATTTAGGCAGGGTAAAATAGGCTCAAATTGACTCAAGATTAAGTGATTCTCTATGGGAAGTACATTTGACTAAAATTAAAAATAAAAAGCAAATATATCCAGGGTATACAGTTAAAAAATAATGAGAAGGACTAATTAGATAGCTCAGCAGTCTAAAGGCCTGCCTGGCCATTGCAAGGATTGGGGTTAGATCCCTGGTACTGTGTGCTGTGTGGGTCTCGTGATCCCAGGTGTGCTGTGCCAAACTGGGTGTGGCATTGCATCCCTGTACCCAGGGTGGGGAGGCTGAGACAAGAAGACCACCACATGTCTGAGCTGTGTAGCAAGACCCTATACCAAAGAAATGAAGAAATAAAAGATTCTTTAAAAATTAAAATTTTGATGAACAAAGTTGATATGATAGCAGTGTGTTTTATAAAAATAGATTTTTAGGTAATTTTAGAGAAGGCAATTTGCTGAGTGTCTTTTACTTTTTCTATTTTCTGTTGAAAGATTTTTAACTATAACAATTACCTATTTATTATTCAGGATAGTTTCCCCATGCATGAGATAAGACAGAGATGAATTTCAGTCAAGTTCACTGTTGCCGATAACTACATACGTATTGATTGACTCTATGCTGCTGAAGTTGTCAATATGTTCTTTATTATTGTATCCTTGATAAAAGTACTCTTTTTTTATAAAACAATATTTTTGATCAAATACATGTCATATGGACTCATAAGATTACTTTCTTCACACTGTGTCCTGAATTGGGTTACCATCATATTGCTTACAGAAAATTTTCTTATTATATATAGGTTTGTAAACTCAGAGTTATAATGAATCTCAAGAAATAATGTCAACAAAGACCACTTTGTGCTGCTTTCTTGTGTAATTCATCTTTTGAGTTTCAAATAAAACTCTCTAACGTTGTAAATATCACTCACAAGATTTGGACAAAGACCCCAATGGGTCCTATTCCCTCATAGCTAAAGGAATCATCCGTGATCTTTGCTGACACTGTACTACTCTGGCCGTCTTCCCTCCTAGCCACCTGCAAATCCCACTCCATTTGAAGCACACCCTTCTGAATCTTTAGCCAGGCATCCATCTAGTTCTATATTGAATTTATAAAGGATGTGTTGACATGATCTTAACAGGAACTCTGTTGTAGCAAAGGAGAATACAGGAAGGCAAAAATGAGTTTCTTTGTTCAAACCAGAACAAACCAGATGGTTTTGTAAGCTACAGTAGCCAAATAGTATATCATCAATTCCAATGTGAATAATAAAGGTGTTCAGGGAATGTTCTCCTTATATATGAGGTTTTAGCTTCCAATATCTAGCAATCTGGAAGCTTGCCATGGTAATAATTACTTCATGTGGGTCACAAACCACTTCAAAGTAAAGAAACACTACAGTGGGAAATCCTTGCAAGAACAGTTCATAAAACTGCATAAATGAAACATAAATTCATATCTTATTTTATAACATTAAAAGGCATGTTTATTTTCGACACCGCAGTTGCTGGACACTTCTGTTTCAAGCATGTCTCCTTTAATTTACAGTGAATCGTACTATTCCCCTCCAGCTTCCTCCATAATCACTGGTTGGGCTGGCAGTCCCGTCAAGCAGAGGGTTTTAAAATTGGGCCTGAAACACACTTGAGAGTTTATGTAACTTCAGATCATATTGTTTGTTGTAGAAATCTTAAAATGAATGGTTTAAAGTGATCATTTAAATGTTTTTCTTTCTACCAACCATTATCAGCTCGGATTCTTTAGTTATTTGTAACACTACAGAGAAAACAGTAATCCCTTCTTCGAAAAACTCTTCCTACACTTATTCTATCCAGAAAATTACAGTCTTAAAATGTAAGTAGGATTTCTTTAGTTTCCAAAGCCCATCATGATATGGCCATAAAAATTATTTAAGTGCGCAGAGAAGACTAGATATGTAGGGAGTGCAGGACTCCAAAATGAACATATTTTCCTACACAGACACACACAGACATGCAGACACACACAGACATGCAGAGATACACACATACACACACAAAATCAATTTTTGGCTAAAAGGTCCCCAATGTTTAACCTCTGTATTTATATGGCAACCAGTTTCATTCATTCTCAACTTGAAAAGAAAACAAATTGAATAGCTAACTATTATTTATTCTTTGTATACTTTGGGAAAGGTTGTGTGTTCATTTTATTTTATTTTTCATTCATGTATTTGGTACAGGGTCTCACTATGCAGCTAAGACTTGTGTTGCTCCTCTACCTTTTATTTAGCCTCTCCAGCACTGGGATTGCAGGCATGCACCACCACGCCCTGACTTGGTTGCCTGCTCAGCTCACCCCAGGGGTGGGGCTGCACAGAATGCAGTACCAGGGATCAAACCCTGGTCCCTGTGCTTGCCAAAGAAGGTGCTTAGTCTGCTGAGCTATATTACTGGCTCCCATTTTCTTTTCTTTAAATATATATATATATATATTTAAAGATTTCACTACGCAGCTTGGACTCATAGTGATCCTCCTTTTATTCAGCTTCCCTAGCAGTGAGATTACAGGCATGAACAACCATGCCCAGTTTGCTTGACAAAGCATATGGTACCCAAGATCGAACCTGGGTCCTCATGCTTGTGAGGCAGGTGTTTAGACTGCTGAGTTACTCCCAGCCCCGTCTTCGTTTCCTCATGTCTTAATCAAAGTATCAGTTATATAGTGTTCAGAATTGCCCAACCCTCTTATCTCTCACTGTATTTGTGGCCAAAAATATAGGCTCACATCTATTGCTTTTCAGGTTACTGTCCTGTGATAAACAGGCCTGAAGCATCAAGTGAAAAAGAGGAAAACTTTACTTGACTAATGATTTCGGAGAGTTCAGAGTATGGTAGCTCAGCATTGTCACTCTGGGCTTGTATTGAGCCAGTACATTGTAGAAGAACATGCTCCCAAGGGCTTATCATCACCCAAAAGTGCCACCTTCTACCAAGAGTACCATCAGTTAGAGACCAACCAAGTATCACATGAGCCTTTAGGAGCTGTTTGCTGTCCAGACCATAATAGCCACCTTTATTTTATCAAAGAAGAGATGATAAATATCTAATTTTGATTAATTTTAATTCCTAAGAAAGTATAGTAAGAGATCAAAACTTTACTCAATAGTTCATAACTGATCATACAAGATCAGAAGTCTTCTAATTCAAGTGTAGTCCCCAAATATCTGTGGATGGTAATCCTGAGAGAGCACACGGTGTAAGTTATTTTATCACAGTAACATGAATCTCTTCTCAGCATTATGCCTTACTCATCATTACATATCTGTACTCCACACTGCACCTGGTTGGTATTTTTCATATAAGCTACAAATAAATTTTGATTGATTTTGAATTTTGTTTGCTTAAATTAATAACTTCATAAGAGTTATCAACAGAATTGAATTTGATTGAAATTATTCTACCTGAGATATACTGATCTCTAAAATATAACTTACATTCAATTTTTCTTTTCTTCATATTAGATTTTTTTAAGTATGCAGTAGATAAAAGTGATTCGCAAAAAAAGAGAACAAAATAAGGTACTATAACTAAATGAATCACTCACCCTACTTAGAACCAGTTCTTCCTGAGAAAATAAAATAGGAAACAGATGCAGCTGTGTGGCATGCATGCTTTAAAGGTAGTCTAGAGATGTTTTGGAGATGGAAAAAGAAGAGGGTACCTACAAAAGGCTGTAGTGTCATTGGATAGTAATGGTAATAAAAAAGTTGACATTATTGAATTCACATATCTATAATATTTAATTGACAAAACTAAACAAAAAGGGGATACAAATGAATGACCATTTTGTATTTGTATATTCAAAATAGTTAAGATAGGTATACAGCTACATTCTCTTAATTCAATGAATAGAAGGATCTGCTATAATAGTGCTTGTAAATAGAATATCATGTCTGCATCTTGTACAACAATTAACCACTAAGATAATATACAATGTATTAATTCTTGAAACTGTCCTACTAATTTGATTTGAAACTGGCTCATTGCTATTTGTTTCTCAATAAAATTATGGAAAAAAAAGTTGACATTATCTCTTGGTGTTCAGAATTGCAGAAATGTGTTAAGAAAAAAAAAATATGTATTCTCTCCAAGACACAATTCATTTACCCCAACAGATGTTCTCGAACTTACAGTAACTGAGGCCATTTTGTGAGTGGAGGAAAATAGAAGTCTTTATAGGAATAAGGTTTAAGCAACATATGTAATTCACAATTCAATAAAAATAACACAAAACAATGTATATCATGTTCAAATTCTAATTCTGCCTTATGCCTCAGTTTCCACATTTGAAAAATAAAAAGACTGAAATAATACTTCTAAAATTGTCTCTTCCTGTCACCCCTGTAGGATGCATGCATGTGGTTGGAGTTTGAAAACTTGTCAGGACAATGCATGCAAAATTGCAAGTTTATTTAGATGGGCTTTATCTAATCAAAGAAGACCTATACATCTAGAGCTGTCCCCAGCTGATGGTAAAAGGAAGTCAGAGAGTCTGAGTATGAGACAAATACATTACACTATTGCTTTTATTATGGATAGGAAAAATTCACTTGCATGGAATGTGGGAGCTGAGAGTGGCTGGCAGTCAGGACATGGGGATCCTGAATGCAGTATGTCACAGGGAACTGAGTAAGCACAGAGATGGACTCCTTCCTATGGTCTCCAATCAGAATGTCTCTGGCCTCCTACTCTATGCTTCATTCTGGCCTGGTGAACAAGCCGAGAATCCAGTAGAGTCAGTACTTCTGTTTTTCAGACCAGTCAGTACTTCTGTTCTTCAGACCTATAATACAATATAATAGACATTGTTTTAATCCACTACAGTTGGATTAAACAGTTTAGCAACCAAAAGGAAATGAATGTACTTTCTCAGTATTAATTTGTGGATTAAGAAGGAAAATATCTGTAGAGCCCTTCATAGTTATAATTTATTTTCAGTCATAACTAACCTATAGCTAAGTTGCAAGCCCCTACTGTATGAAAACCATTTTGTTGTATTTATTGTGAAGTGTGTTATTGGGAGCAAGCCATACATGCTGGCAGTATCAGACTTCTACTTTTTAAGGGGACAATACACATTGTTCATAAGATGTTGAATGTTCTATAATAATATATAAAGAAGGGCCTGCTCAGATTCATATGCAAATGTAATGCTCAAAGAATATCATTGCTCTAATATTACAGAAGTAGGAGGTTAATTTGTATAAGTAATGAACATTGAATGGAAGAATCAAAATCTGAATCTGAAATATAGGTTTGACATATGAAAAAGTAAAGGTTGGCATAAAGGATTTAACAGAAAAGGTATATGGGGTCCAAGATGAATCAAGGCCTAAAAGTGCTATGGACATTTGTTCTTTTCCCATTGCCGATGAAGAGAGTGACTGAATTAGACAGGGACTTTCCTTCATATCATTTTTAATTCCTACCATGGTTTGAAGAAATTGTAATAGAACGAAATCATCTCTGTGTTGATCGTTCATCAACCAATATTTATTTTAAAAGTTTGTGATGTTCTAGGCATACTGTCATGCTGGAGAAATAAATGTCTGATCTATAGAATTCTAGTCCCAATGGAAAGACATATGACATTCTGCGCTCTGAATGCTAGGAATGCACCAAGATGGACATCAATGCCTTCTTCTCTCAAGTTCAAGTACAAGTTCACTTTATTCTTGTTTTCAAACTATTCTAAGTCTGCTCTATGTACAAAGCTTTCAGCAGGATTAGAATATTTGGCCTGGATAAATAGCTCAGTGGATTAAAATACCTGCAAGTAGGCGCAGGAGCCAGGGATTGGATCACTGGGTCTGCCATGCTGGCCTCACCCATGGTGCTGAGCTCCCATAATCCCAGCATTGGGAGGCTATAAACAGCAGGATCACTATGATTCTGATATAGTCATTGTGAGACCCTGGATACTTGTAGACCCTTAGCTAAAATACAGGAGAAAAAAGGATTAGAATATTTAATGAAGGTGAAACTTTTTTATACTCTTGTGTAAATTACTGGAATTAATCAGAGACAGAAACTGTTTTTCCTGGTTTTAGAAAATTTTTCTGAGTAAAGACATCCATGCAGAATACTCAATATTCTGGACACAATTAATGGGTTTTAGGGTGAACACTGTATGTGGGTTTTCTAGTGTAACAACTGCAAATGTATATCTTTCAGTCATTTTATGAGACATAAGTCTATCTTTGTTGTATGTTTCAGTGGATAACAGTAGCACTCATCTCAAAGGAAAGTATATATTTCTTGTCCAGTTTAAAACATTATCTGTGTGGGCTGGAGAGATAGCTCAGTGGAATAAGTGTTTGCCTCGCATGCACAAGGTCCTGAGTCTGGGACCTGATACCATCAAAAAAATAAATATAGACTAAAACATTAACTGCTATGCTTCCTTAATAAAATAGTTTATTGGGGAAAAATTACATATATTCTAAGAATTATTTTTTCTAATTGGTCCTGGAAGAAATCATCTCTTTATTTTGAACAATGTCACTTTATACATCTTATTTAACAAGACCTGTGCTGTAAAATAATGAAACTTGAATTCTTAGCTTTACAAAATGTCATTTAGAGTGTAAAAGATTCTTAAAAGGCCTGTAGCTTGGTTGGTAACACATCTATTTCTATGTGACTATTCATAATTTCTTGCAGGCAAAGTTATACAGCTGGGATATAGCTAGTAGGCATCTACACATTTTGTATAAGATCCTCATTTCGATGTTATTTTACTATGCATTTTTATTCTTTGAGTTTTGATTATACGATAACGTGAAATATTTGGACATATATTGTTGAATAAGTTAAATAAATAAGTAATCAATTAAGTTAATTGTAGGCTACTTAGTTGTAGAATTAAATATGTTATTCTTAACTAGCAAATTTAGTACAAGTACTCATTGAAGTGTAAACTAAAATTTTTGCTGAAAATTATGTACTGAATTTTTCCTCTAAGATGTTGCAAAGAAAATCTACCATTTTTTGAGATGTTGACTTTACCAAACAAAACTAAGAATTTTTGCTATGTTTTGTGATTCCTATCAACAATTATTGAACACTTGCCATAGGGAAGACACTGAGGAAATTTCATAGTAAGTAGAGGTTCCTAATTATCTAGTTAGGAAAAGAAAGCCTTTAAACAGTAGTATCTTAACTAGATTAGACCAAAGATAGTAGAGGTGTTTAGTAAACTGCACAAGAGAGTAAAGAATAGCTATTTAGGACAGCATAGTCATCTTCTTTAGAGTATTTAGAATGGCACTGTCACATTTTTAAGATGTGTCTTAAAGAAGCCAATCATCTATAAAATCCAAGTAATACTTCTTTTTTTGGCAGAACCAGGAATTGAACTCAGACCCTTGCGCTTGCCAGGGAAGCATTTATTTTACTGAGCCATCTCCCTGGCCCCAAATTAATAAATTTTTAAAGAAGGTGATATATTGCCTGCTACATATGATCAAAGTCAAGCAAACATCTATTGGGATGGACTTAAGGAGTGAAGATTTTCATCTGACTTGAGGTAAACTGTGCTACATTGAATAATTTCGAACTCACCATGATATTCAGATGACTTTTGTCTGTGGCACTTCTGCAGAATATGTTCATTAATCTTTTATTCAAAACTAACCACATCAGAGACATTTAATCTGAATTACTATAGTAGCTTTCAGTTAATTTCTCCATGCCTTTCATGCCAAGTTGAGTAAACTTATATAATAGTAGTACTTAAATTATGAGCTTTGGATTAGGAAAGTCTGACTTTATGCCCTGGCTCTGTCATTATGCAGCTCAGTAACATAAACAGCTTTTCCTTTGTTGCAAAACTGAGAGTTATATCACATTAGTATGCTTATAAATATTAAATGCCATGAAGTGAAAAGGGTGCCTTGTGACTGGCATGATATGTGTGATTATTTATTCACTTCTATGCCTTATAAAAATGAGAAGATATTAGATATAGTTGAGCATGAAAATGAGCACACTGCCCCGAGATAGCTAATCCTGCCACCCTAAATGAAATGGTGTTAAAAGAAGTCCTAATCACAATCCCAATGAAGAAACTGATATTATTCCAGATAAAACAATGTAGTCTTTATCTGCTAAGGCTGCCACAACATCATAGACTGCACAGCAAGTATAGTAGACATTTACTTTCTCACAGTTCTGGCTAGCAGAGTGGCTGGGTTCTGATGAGGTCTTTCTGCCTGACCTGGATCCTGTCTCATGAGCCTCTCACTTGACCTTTGACCTCTTTTCGGGAACATGGGACATAGGAAGAGGTAAGCACAAAGGAACTCTCAAGTGTCACTTAGAAGGACATTCACTCATTCACATCTTCTGTCTCACTTAACCTTCATTAACTCCTTATAGTCTCTTTGCCCAACAGCAAGCCATCACATTGAATTAAGGAGTTCACACAGAAATTTTGGAGGAACATGGTCCAGCCTAAGACATTAGTGTAGAATGCTGGCAGTGAGTATGAGAAGATGAGAGAGATGTGCCTCCCTTCTGCTTAAAGATGGGCAGCATTTGACATCTACTTGTTAAAACAATGAAGACAGCTTTCTAATCAAAGGTGATTTGAGATAGTTAACATAGATGAGTGCAAAGGAATGACATAATATTAGATATCTAAAATGAAAATCAACTGAAAATGGAAAAGATATAAGAAGCAGATAGTTTTAGTTGTAACATTCTAAAAGTCAGCTGGAAGTTTATTAACTAATTCTTGTATGCACTGATCCCCAATTATAAGTTTTCTACTGGGCCCTTAAATATAAACAGCTCATAAGAACTGGTCCTATCTTCAAAGAAGTCCTGGTCTAGTGAAATGTTAGCTAGAATTCATTGAACTGCCAGGGACAGTTTGGGGACTCGTGCACATGCAGTGTTAGTAGAAACCATATTATGTAGTTGGCAAAGAACAAAAAGGCAGGGTAAATTGTGGAAGAATGTTTTATTGACTTGTTTCAAATATTCCACTGCTCCCCAGCGATTCGATCCCTCCCACCACATGCCGCCTTGGTCCCACCCACTGGGTGGGCTGAGCCAGCCACAATGACAAATACAAGAAAGAAAATTTAATAGTGAGTACAGTATTCAGAGGTCAGTGCGGATATTTTATCGCTAATGAAATTAGCAGATACCACAGTCCTAATTAATATTAGTTTACAGATCCGTGGTGCTTTCTCCCCCAATGCAGCCATGGCTAGCCAGTCACAATGGATCCAGCAGCTGCTGCAGGCCAAGGGAAGGTGGCCAAGGCTGGCAAGAGAAAGAACTGGAGACTGAAGCAAGCCAAAGAAGAAGCCCAGGCTGAGATGGAGCAGTACTGCCTGCAGAGGGAGAAGGAATTCAAGGCCAAGAAAGCTGTGGCCTTAGGATCCCGTGGCAGCTGCAGCAGTGAAGTAGAGAAGGAGACCCAGGACAAGGTGGCTGTCCTGCAGACCTACTTCAAGCAGATCAGGGACGAGGTCCTCGACAACCTCCTGGCCTTTGTCTGTGACATCCAGTCACAAATCCATGAAAACTACCACATAAACAGATAGAAGAAAGGAGCACCTGTTCTTGGATTGGCTCTGTAGATGATCTCATGGAATATGAAGCTTTAGCAAAGTCAATTTCTATTCTTACAAAACTCATTAAGTTATTTCTTATGTTGTATAACAGTTCCCTTCCCTTTTCTGGAGAGTAGCACATCTGGCTTCTGTGGACAGACATGTACTTTCTCCAAAGATTTCACCTTTTTGCCTCGTATTTCTTAGAAGTGTAATGAGTATTTGTTGTCTGTTTCCCTATACCTTCTTGGTCAAGACACATGTATATCAGTATTGACTTTTTCTTTCTTAGATTAGTAAGAAGAAAGAAAAAAAAATTCTTTAAAGAAAGGAAGCAGTGGGGCTGGGGAGGTGGCTTAGCAGAGTAAGCGCTTCCCTGGCAACTGCAATGGCCTGAGTTCAATCCCCAGTTCCACAAAAAAAAAAAAAAAAAAAAAAAAAGTTAAATAACTTTTTCCCTTATGCTTTCTTAAAGGTCAGGGGCTTTATTTATGAAAAAGTAGTAAATAGCTGTCTGTAACTTGTGTGAAGCAGCAGCCTGCCTTAAATACATTCTGCAGAAGAATTAGAACTGTGACCATGAATATACTTGCTTGGGCTGTGCCTGGTTTATTGTAACCAAAATGGCTAGATGAGCCAAGTGTTCTGGTGCACTCCTGCAATCCCGCAGCACTGGAGGCTGAGGCAGGAAGATCACTAACCCAGGCCTGCCTGGGTTACATAGACCCTGTCTCAAAAAATGAAGTTGTTTGTTAGATGATGGCCTCAATAACTTGTTCCTTGGTGTGCTGATGATCATTTACAAGTGAAAGTAAAGACGTTGCCACCCCCCCAAAAATAATGATATTAGTTTACAAAGGAAACAGAGGACCACTACTTCATATAAGTGGTGTGCCATGAAAATTTTAAATATCTCGTTAAGTGTGCATTCAGGAAGTGCCCTGTTCCTCTTAGACCACATCTTATACAGCTTGGTTTTTCACCCAGTGCCATGAAATTCACCACATTGTTGCCACTGACATGAAATGCGATAAAGTACCCCAGCAGGATCCCACGCTGCCTCGGTGAGTACTTTACACAAAGTGGTATTTAAAGCAGTCAGTGGACAAGCTTGGTTTTATTCAGTTTCCAGTAAAAATTCTTTGTGAACCCGGGTGAAAGTGGGAGGTAGTTTGGGATTTTACAATAAAAGACAGAGCGTTGAGAGGGAGCAAGTCGTAATTTTTGTTTAAGATGAACTTGTCAATGCGCGGAGGACAGGAGCCAGTTTGTACAGCTGCAACGGACCCTGTGAGAACATCTCTAGCAATGTAATAAATGCACTGTGCTCAGACAAAGTGGAGTGGAATTTGGAGTACAGTCAAGAAACATCGTTTCTCTCATTGTCTTCTTCAAGTGAATGGATTAATACAAAATAAAAGCACATCACCATTCCTGAGTCTGGGAGAGTTTATTTTTATTTTTTTTTTCTTTTTGTCATGAAGGGAAATTATAGACAATTTTCTTCACCATCTCTTCAAACACACACAAAAAGAGAAATGTTAGACATTTGTTGTTTTGCTCAGTGCTTTATGGTTAGGAATTCTGACAGTTTAATGATTTCATTAATGACTTTATTTTGTTCTAAGTTAAAAAATTGCGATTTTTCATTTCAATAGGTTCTTGCAGATACTAAGAAATAGTGTTGACAGGAAGTTCAAGCAAAACCTTTGGGAAAATAAGACATTTCCAAGTATTTTGCCTATAAGTAGGTGTAGTACATTGCAGAAAATCTTCATACTTTTTAGTGGGTGTTTTGAATAAATGAGTCTATTGTCTGGCTAAACTACTATTTCCTTATATACATATGGAAATTAATGCATTACTCAGAGTATTGTGATCTGTATTGTCAGTACAGTAACCAAAAGTGTTATGGGGTTATGAAATACAGATAATATTTTTTTAAAATTTTTATTCTTTTGGTAGACCGGGGATTGAACTCAAGCCCTTGCACTTGCCAGGGAAGCACTTATTCTACTGAGCCATCTCCCCAGCCCCCAAATAATATTTGTTAAATTTAAACTCAGAGCCTGAGTTTTACCAGCTATCTTTTAGGCTCTCATGAACAACAAATGTCTGGTGGCTATGAACCAAACAGAATCTCTCAAACAACTTGTATGGAACAAGGCTGCAACTGCCTGAACATTTAGCCAAATCCCCAACTTTTATTAGTTGATTGACTAGGAACGGAGATGAGATTAATAATTAATTAAAATACTGATTAAAATTTTTCTACAAGACAGGCTAGGTCCTAGGAATATAATAGCAGTAAGAATGGCAGGTCATTTTTGTCACTGAGATATCAATTTGCAAAATTCATACTTTTGCAAATCCCAGACCTTTCATAAGATTGTTTCTTGGTTAGAATTCAAAGTGACACATAAATTTCATCTTGTTTCACTGTAGGATTGTGGATGGGACTCTAGATTGCCACATAAGTCCACTACAGTTGTTCCTCTAAACATAACAAAAGGCAAGGGTCCAGATAATTATTAAACTACAATTCTTGTGATGGGTATTGTTCTATGCTTCCAAATTGCTGTATTGAATTCACTTGTAAGTTCTACATGAGACCGAGATGAAATGATTCATGAGCTGTGGCCAGCTGCGCACTCCTCGCACCCCCTCCTGCCTCTTAGGCCACTGAGCACTGGATGATGGTGGTGTTAGACATGATTGAGGACAGAGGGAGAGCTGTAAAGCAAACTCCAACAGAGTGGACAGGGAAATGTGAGCATGCTGTAGCACAACTATAAAAAGCCCCAGATTTGACAGCAATAGATAGATTTACCTGGCAAGTATAAGACAACATCAGGAAGCACCGTTTGAGGTAAGGCTCCATGCAGCCAAAGAGATGAAGAGACTAAGCCACAGAATGTGATGAGTCTTAAATATGAGTGTTTGGCTAAGCTTCTGTTTGTTGGCACGAGGATTGTCTGTCACACCCGGGGATTTTAGTCCCACCTTTACGTATGCATCATGATACTGTCAATGGCAGAGACACTTATGAACACTTGAAAGATGGTGCACTTAATTAATGCTTCGATGGAAGCATTTTCTTTCTATTTTCAGTACAGTTATTTCAAAGACTGTAGAAATAATGGAAATTGTGACAAGGTTCACAAGCAAGTTTTAGTACTACTCATTTGCTTCGTTTTATTTGGTCCAGTGTCCAAGTGTAGATAGAATTTGAACAGTTACCTTGATCTTCATAATAATTTCAGAATGCTCTGCCCACAGAGAACTATTAGCCATCTGTGAGTGCCCTGTTCTCTTCATACCTCTGTGCTCTTAACTACCATCCTTTTCTGGAATGGCTTATACCCATACATCCCCAAAATGTTTATCTGATGCTCACTATGTTCAAAGCACCTTTTCAGACTCAAGGAAATAGCACTGAAAATATACAACAAGTTGTTAGCCTTTCTGAAACTAAATAACTTGAAAAGAGGCAAGAAAAATATCATAAATAAAAATCCATACTACTAAGGGTGAAGCATAAAATGCATACTACTAAGGGTGAAGCTCTGTTTCCTGTAAGAAATGATGCAGGCCATAAAATGTGAGTGGATTATGTTAAACAATGAAATAACCATATCTCTCCTGAGAGAGGGCACTTTAGAATATTCCTGAATGAAATGCAAGAGAGAACCACTTTAACTCTGTGAGAGAGCATGCCTGGGAAAGATGACAGCGAAGGTCATTCCTTTGAATCAGCACAGAATACAAGCAGCAGAAGAAAGCTAAAGTGGAGAGAAGGGCAGAAGTGAGAGGGCAGTTTGAGAACCATGGAGAAACCAGAACAGCTACAGCACTGTAAGGCTGTGGTGTTGAGTATGACTTGGCAGGGCTGTGAGCCCTTGACAGTTTTTAGAAGAGAAATGGCATGATCTGTTTGAGCTTTGGAAAGATCACTTGCCTGCCCATGTAGGGAAGGGTTAGGTTGGAATCTCAGGAATGAAAGCACAAAGACCATTTGCTAAGTTGTAGGTAGATGCAAAATGGAAAAGGGAAGCTGAAACTAAAGAGAGAAGAATGAGCATTATGAAAGCTGATCAAGCCGGTGTGGTGGCGCAGGCCTGTAATCCCAGCACTCGGGAGGCTGAGACAGGATTGTTGTGAGTTCGAGACCAGCCTGAGCTACAAAAGGAGCTTAAGGTCAGCCTGAACTGCATAGTGAGACCCTGTCTCAAAAAGATACACACACAAAAAAGAAGAGAATAAAGAAAAAAGAAAGCTAATCAAGTTCATGATAAATTTGAAAATTCGAGTCTATAGTGCTTCCTGGTACTATATGTTGAACACACATGGGAAGAGTTAAGAGAAAAAGAAAGTTTAAATTTTTAGCCCAAACTACCAAGTAAAACACAGTCAAGGAAATACCTGCTTGCATGTGAGTGTGTGTATGCATGCATGTGTGATGTGTGGGCATGCGTATGTACTTGTGTACACGTGTGTGTTGAGTCAGGTACACAGTCATGTTTTCCTTATGGACACCTTGAGATGCCTCTGAGACATACTAATGAAAATATCAAATAGTCTGATACATGCATTTGGGGCTGTAGAGTCATCAGAATGATCCTGGCAATCAAAGAAATGATTAAAATTACCAAAGAGAAAGTACAGAGAGGGGAAATGAAGGACTGAATCTTTGGGGCAAGAAAAGTAACTAGGAAAGAACTAATTGTTTTCTCCATGAGCTTTAAGAAAATAATAGGTCTCTTGTAACAGAAAACCTAATTATTCTATGGTTAGTTTTATTCTTCATTTCTCCCTAATAGGATTGTTAATTATTTATTTTGTATCAGAAATCTCCTTCCTCAATCTTACCACAGAGTAAGCACTCATAAATGTTGGTGGCCTAAATATATACTTGAATAAATTTTTATGACTTGGCCAAGAGCATTTTTAAAAGCATACTTATGGGAAAAACATAAATGAAACAACACAGTACTCAAATCTACTAATATTATTGGAAGACAATGGTGATGCATTCCTCTATAAATCAAGCATTGTGGTTTTCTTTCCCTTGAATTCCTAAAGTTAATGTATCTTTCAACTTGTCATTACCAATTGACTGCATATCTTTTTATATTTATATTTGTGTATCCTATTGCTCTTCACTTTCTTGGACCTCTCTCCTCTTACTACATCTTTATTTCCATCACTGATCCCAAGAGAAATCCATCTTGTCCAAATGCCGACCCATTTCTGTGAGAACTCATGGCCATAGTCTGTTGCCTCAATGATTCATACTTTACTTACACACAGCATGTAAGACTAAGCATTATAGAAATACAGAGTTGCAGGCTCTCCGGTAGCACACCTATGCCTGCAGGCAGGTATACACAGATGATTAGCTTCAGGTGTTTGCCTGCAGGAGCTCATTGCAAGTCAATGCAAATGAGGCCATTTTCCCTAGCAGAAGACATTAACCTGCAGGAACCTTGTAGGCACAGGTGTATTTTGGGACCATAAGAGTGTACTTTTTAAACATATGTAAAACATTACCCATTAATCATAAATACTAGGTCAACTAAATGAGGAATACTCAATAAGGTAAAGGTGGAAGAAGATTATGACAATAAGTTGAGTGTTAATATTATAGATAATGTTTTGTTTATCTCTCTACATTATGTGTTACTTACCTGTCACCAATATAAGTCTCTTTCAGCTATGACAGCTAGAAAAGTTACCTATAAAAATGTTAGGGCAAATTGACAAATGTAAAATAGAAGCAAATCAAATGAAATCTATTGGAAATTCTACTGTGTTCCGATACAAGAAGTTCATTAAATTTAAGTTAAACCACGTAGGATTCAAAAGCATTTTTCTATTTTTGAATTAAACTAAGTGTTCAGTGCTAAAGTTTAATAATTCTACAAGGTCACATTGAGCTACAAATCCCAATTGTAATTGAAAGCATGTTCTTTATTTCCTGCTCTTTAAAATTTCTTAGTGTTTTTAGATATATCAGTGCAGGCATGAAATGAATTTATGTTCTTGAACTAACAACCTCATTGTGATCTTTTGCTAAGAACCCTTTCATTGTTCACACATTATGTGCTTCATCCTCACATGCCAGCTCAACTGCTGATTTTCTCCACTTTTCTTGAACCACTTAGAAGCATATTGTGTCTTTTCTATAGTTTCTCATTCGTGTTTCTCCAATGCCCATTGTGTGTGTGTGTGTGTGCATGTGTGTGTGTGTGTGTGTGTGTGTGTACTTTATTGGCTCATTTAAGATAAAGGTAAGGATAATGGTGTTAATAGGGAATTCGCACATGCATGATATATCTTGCTTGTTTCTTTTCTCATTCTCTTCCTCCATTTCAAACCTTATTCCTAGCCTTAAATCTTTTAAAAAGAATGTGTTTGGTACAGGGTCTCACTACACATTTTAGACTCAGAGTCATCCTTCCATTTTCTGCCTCCCCAGCACTGGGATTACCACAACTGGTTCTGGTGGCTGGCTCAGGGAACCTAGAGGTGGGGTCGGTAGGGCATGCATTGCCCAAGATGGAACTGTGGTCCCCATGCTTACCTATGCAGGCACTTTTTTTTTTTTTTTTTTTTTTTTTTTTGGTGCAGGGTCTCACTATGCATGCAGCCCACATTCATAGCGATCTTCCTGCTTTTTGCCTCCCATGTGCTGGGATTACAGGCGCGCGCCACCACGCCCGGATTGCATCGCCGGCTCAGCGCACCCGAAGGCGGGGCTGGCAAGGCTGGGGGAACCAAGGATCGAACACTGGTCCCTGAGCTATACCGCCGGCCCTAAATTTTTTTTTCTTTTTTTTTTTTTTTTTTTGTGGTACTGGGGATTGAACTCAGGACCCTGAACTTGCCAGGCAAGCACTTATTCTACTGAGCTATCTCCCAGGCCCATAAGCAGGCACTTCTTTCACTGAGCTATATTGCTGGACCTCCCATCCTAAATCATAAAAAGCTTTCTTCATCCTTTTTCTTTCCTTTTTTTTGTCTTTTCTTTGTTTTCTCCCTTGTTTCCCTTCTCATTTGAACATTTTCCAGGACCCATTAAACATTTTATAAATTATTTATACTCAGTTTATTAAATCAGAGAAATAGCAATATTTAAGTATGTGATTCTGATTTATTTTGCTTAAGAATATGGTATGAAGATGGAACAATTCAGCTAGAAATATCTCAATCTTATTCATTATGGTAGAATAGTACTCTGCTGTACAAAAAAAACGTACATTTTCTTTATCCATTCATCAGTTGATGGGAATTTGGCTTATCTCCAAGATTTAGCTATTTCAAATGTATCATTTTAAATAAAAGTGTGCATACATTTCTGCGGTGTGATGTGTTCAGTTCTTTGGGGAAGATAACAGGAAAATACAAAGTTAGTTCAGAAGTAACCTCTACCTTTATTCTTTGGAGGAATCTCCAGACTGATTTCCATAATGGTTGCACAAGAGCACCCTTCCACCCACAGTGGAGAATGGTTCCTTTCTTCCTTCACCCTGCCACAATTTATCACTGGTTGGTATCTTATTGGTAGCCATTCTTTCTAAAGGAAGTTGGAATTTCGGTGTTGTTTTAAGCTGCATCTCTCAAAAGACCAGTGATACTGAGTATTTTTATGTTGCTTTGTTGTTCCTACTTCTTAATCTGAGAAGGAACTGTTCATTTCAGATGCCCATTTTTAGATTGGATTTTTAAATCTAGGATTCTGACTTTTATTTTTTAGTTCTTTATATATTATTGATATTAGTCCTTTTTCTGAGGAAGAGTTGGCCAAAATATTTTGCCACTATAAAGGTTACCTCTTCACTCTTGCGATGGTTTCTTTTGCTATATAAAAGATTTTTAATAACATAAGGTACTACTCTTTTTGTGATATTTTCTGTGCAGCTTGTTCATAAAGTTTTATACACATGTATTCAAAAGTTCTATGTATTGTATCTTCCAGAAGATTTAATGTTTCTGTTTTAATATTTAAATTTTTGATCCAATTTGATTTTAGTTCAGTGTATGGTGAAAGATATGGTTCTAATTTTAATCTTCAGCACGTAGAAATTCATTTTTATAGCAGAACCTATTTATTTTTTAAATAATTTTATTGAGGAATAGCAAGGAGACAGTTTCAAAACCTATTAGTAGAACAGTTTCACTAATTAATATATTGTATACTGTTGTCTTAGTGGTTATTTGTTGTACAAGATACAGACATGATATGCTGTCCACAAACACTATTAGAGCAAATATTTCTATTCATTGAATTAAGAGAAAGTGGTTGTATATCTATCCTAACTATTTTGAATATAAAGATACAAAATTGTCATTAATTTGTATCCCCTTTTTTTGTTTAGTTTTCTCAGAGATGGGTATTCCATTTAATATTTAAATATTAATAGGTGCATGAATACAGCAAAGTATTCCAACATAGTCCAGTAGCCCATAATAGTAGTGGGTTACCTGTAGAACTGGCAACTATTTATTAAAGAGGCCATCTATTCTCTAGTGTAAGTGTTTGGTTCCATTTTCAAAGATAAGGTGGATTTGTATATCTGAATTTTTTTGTCTTCATCTTCTAATTTGTTCCATTGATCTCAGATCTGGTTTTTCTTGGTTTTAATTTTTTGTTTTGTTTTTCAATTTACCACATTGGTTATTTTTATTGTAGTAGTCTTGTTGTATAATTGTAAGTCTGGTATTACAATTATATGATGCCTGCTGCCTTTTCTTTTTTATGAGAATTGCTTTTGCTATTCTATATCTCTTCTGGTCCCAAATGAATTTTAGGCCTGGGATCTTTAGTTCTGTGAGATGTGCTATTAGCATTTTGATCAAGATTACATTAAATCTGTAATAATTTTGGAAAGATGGCTATTTGCACTATATTCATTCTACCTACCCAATAACAATGAAAAATTTTTCAATTTCCTTCAGTGCTTTTTTCAAGGCATTGTTGCTTTCAATTTAATTTTTTTTTAATTTTCCTTGTAAGATTGATTCCTACATATTTCATTTTTTAAAAAAAGTTATTGTAAAAGTTGTTATTTTTCTAACCTCTCTATGCATTTCCTACTTAAGTACAGTAATAATATTGAGTTTAGAGTGTTGATTATGTTCATCTATGCTACTGAATTTGATTATTAAACCTGGAAATCCTTTGGTGGAGATTTTGGGATATTCTGTCTACAGTAGTATATCATCTGCAAGCATTGACAATTTAACTTTCACCTCTCTTACTCTTATTCTTTATATCTTTTTATAACTAATGTTTCTAGAACTATTTAAATAAGAGTGGTAATATGGACATGCTTATCTTGATCCTGATTTTAGAAGCAAAATTTTCAGTTTTATGTTTATGTATTATTATGTTAGCTATGGATGTGTTATAGATGGCTTTTATCTGATTGAAATACCATCTATTCTAATTTTCTGTACGGTTTTTATATCATAGGTGTTGAACTTTGAAATGTAGGAGAAAATCAGTGGGACTGGAAGTGAAACTATAATGTTTTATGTTTCTCACATATTATTCCAATTAAAGTATATTTTGACATTTCCAGAGGATTTAGCTCTGCTAAAATTTCATGTGCAGGTGGGTACTTAAAAATGAGTTTTGGTGATAATCCAAGAACATGCTGTATACAGAGATTGAGTGTATTTCTATGATACTAAGGGTAAAACATATGTTTGACAATTTTTCTATCCAACCTAGGATATATTGCCCCCACCTTCTACTGAACAACTCCTTCAAAAAAGTCTTTCCAACTTAAAAAAAATGTTTTAACATTTAAGAAGGCTTTCCTACTGCAATTCTTCCTGCTTGCCAATGCTGTCACTTTCAAAAATATTTTGGTGCCTGCTTTTGCTTTAAAATGTTTCAGTGTGCTGCACTTGGGACATTTCACCCATTTATAATCTATTCTTCATGGAATTTCCTGTCTTGTTTTATACTTCACTCCCACCTACTCTGTTAAACAGATGTGTTGTTCTCTGCACACAACATGAAATTTAACTCCTCTGTGCTCTTTTTAATACTCTTTAATAAACTTGGAATGTATTTTCCAAACATTTCTTCTGGTGAAGCTGCACCCAGGATATGACTGCCTCTGAAGAGCAAGTATTCAGACTGTTCTTCCTAGGTTCCCTGACTGTCCTCTGCCTTGTCCCATTTCATCTCATACTTAACCTCTACCTTGTTGACCCAAGCTTTTACCTTTCCCTCCTCATTGCTTATCATTTTGAGTGTGACATACGGCTTTGACGAAAGGGAGAACTATGGTTAGACAACATTCTTTGTAAGATTCTTTTCATCTGTACCACTCATTCTGCATACTTCATTTGACTTATTATTTTGGTAAATAGCTATTAAATTTTAGAAGTTCTATGTTTTATAGGATAAATTGAAACAAACTTGTACCTTGTAAAGATGTATAAAAATAATCTGGATAGTGTAGAACTCTATTCAATGACTTCAACTCCCTAGATTTGAGGTAAACACTCAAGAGATTGATTCATATACCGTGAAAGCTGTTTTGTTTGTTTTATATGACACATAATATTTATACCTATTTACAAGTTTCAGTATGATAATTCAATGCATATATGCAATGTATAATGATTAAATCAGGGTGATTAGCATTTTTCATCTAAAAACATTTATCAGTTTTATGTGCTGGGAACTTTGGTCCTTCTAGTTATTTTGAAATGTGTAATAAATACTGCAGACAATATTTACCTTATAGTGCAGCAGAAGACTATACCTAGTTCCTCCTGTAGAATTATATTTTCTATAATTCCCTAATTTCTCTCTGCCCTCCAACCTTTTACCTTGCTGAGCCTCTGTGACTACTATCCTAGTCCGTAATTCTCTACAATCACCTTATCTAGTTTTCACAGTACAAGTGAGAGCAAACAGAACATGTGAGCCTGGTTTATTTTGCTTTGCACGATGTCCTTCAGTTACATTTATGCAGTCATAAATCACAGGGATTCATTCTTTTTAAGTGGAATCTATTTTGTGGTGTGCATATTTTCTTTGTCCATTCATCTTTTCATGGACATGATGGTTGCTTGTGTATATCTTGCGAATAGTGCTACAATAAAGAGGAATTTACCAAGTCTTTGATAAAATTGTTTCACTTACTTCTTAATTTACCCAATATAACTAGTGTGGAAATTGCTCTATCATAGGATATAGTATTTTAACTTTAAATTTTTCATGAATCTCCGTACTGCTGCCTGTACTAGATGTGCTATTTATACTCACACCAGAGCCTTTCCCCCAGAGTTTGCCAATTTAGCTACCACTGTTCACCTTGAAGATTGACAGGGAGACTTGTTGTCCCGCCAGAGTTTGTTGATTCCTGCCCCATTATTCAACCTGGAGACCATCAGGGAGTTTTAGCTACCACAGCAACCTGAAGATGCTTTGTGGAGCACTACCTAGTGCCAATCCACTATCCAGAGAGCCTAATACATCTTTGGCTTGTACTCATCACCATCAGATCATTCTTGAGCTGTGGCTTGCTTTCCTCTCATTAATGAGGTAAAAAACCACAATGAACACCACACAGCAAGAGCTTGGGTAATCATACCCTGCCCTCCCATTTTCCTGAAGGCCTTGTTGATCCTCGCTCTGCCCATCTACTATCCTGACAAAAATGACAAAAGGAGGAAACAAAAGACAATCTAAGATCTCTAGCCCACCCAAAACAAGTCCAGGAGTCAAAGACATAGAAGAACTTGGAAGTCACTCACCAGATTTGCCTGATATGATAACAACTGAAGTAAAGAAACAACTCTGGCTATGGAGGAAATCAGATCAGAAATAATCTCTCCCATACAGAAAGAAGTGACAACAATCCAGAAAGAATTGCAGGGCCAGCCAGATAGCTCAGTGAACTATAGCCATGCTTAGGCAGGCATGGCAACTGAGGGATCAACCCCCAGGGTGCTGTGTTGGTCGCATCCCAGGGCAAGCTGAGACAGTTACTGAGACTGGGCATGGTGACTTGTGCCTATAATCCCAGTGCTTGGAAGGCTGAAAACAAGAGGATCACCATGAGTTGGATGTGCGTAGTGAAACCCTGTACTAAAAGACATACTATATGTGTTTGCACACGTACAAAGATATATTGTGTGCACCTTGTCCTCTGAATAACTACTATAAAGACAACAACCTGCAGTGTATTAATTATTGTAACTATCTTACTAACCTGTTTTGAAATCATTTCATTGTTATTTTATCTTCTTTCTCATTAAAGTGAATAAAAAATTAAATAAAAGAAAGAATTGCTTAATGCCTATAAGGATGACACAGATAAAAATATACAAGGGAATAGCAAAATTATAGAAACACTGAATGAACAATATAGGAAAGAACTAGATTCCATGAAACAGATTCAAGTAAATCTCCAGGACACAAAGAATTCTGTTGAAAACTGGCAAAACTACATGAATGAAATAGAAGATAGACTTTCAGGCCACGAAGGTAGCACTGCAGCTAGTGAACCTTAAAGGAATTGTTAAAAAATAGTGAGAAAACAGGGAATAATAACACAACAGCTGCAAGATGATGCAAAGAAAAATAATACTAGTAGCTATCAATGGAACAGTTCGAGAAAACAAAAAAGATATAAAAAGAGCATTTGCAGAAATAGTGACAGAAAATTTCACAGGCATGGGAAAAGAACCTGATACAAAGATAGCTGAAGCATACAAAACTCTAGCTAGCCATAATCAAAATAAACCATCCAGACACATAATAATGAAGATCCCAGAAACTGAACAAAAGAACAGAATACTAAAAGCTGTTACAGAGAAAAGAAACAGATTATCTAGAATAGAAAACCCATCAGAATTATTGTAGATTTCTCAACTCAGACAATCAAATCAAAAAGAGCTTCGAGTGAGATATTTGAGGTTCTGAAAGAAAACAACTTTCAACCCAAATTGGTATATCCTATAAAACTATCAAATATAGTGGAGAGGGGCCAGGGAGATAGATCAGTAGAATAAGTACTTCACTGGCACACACAGGGGTATGAGTTCAATCCCCAGTTCCCCCCCAACAAAATAATAATAATGGAGAGATTAGATAATTCCATTACAAAGAATGACTGAAGAAATTTGTGACAACCAAACCAGCCCTATAAAGAGTACTGCCAGGTATTTTAAAAACAGACAAAGATGACCATAACTTCAACATTGAGAGAATAATCAAGCAGAACAAACAAGCAAATGGGAAAAGTAGAGATATCCTACAGTAGGAAAAATATGACAAATATAAGTCAATACATACCAGTATCACTATCACTGTAAATTGCCTCAATTCATCAATCAAAAGAACAGCCTGACAGACTGGATAAAGAAAAAATTACAACAATATGTTGCATGCAAGAAATACATTTAACTAAAAAAGAATTAATACAGTGAATGCCAAAGGATGACAGTATTCCAAATGAAAAGAACCCAGAGAAAAACAGGGGTAGCTATTCTGGTGCTGACAATGTCAACCTCCAACCAAGTGTGATTAAAAGAGACAAAGAAGGTCACAACATACTTCTTAAGGGAAAACTGCAAGAGGAAGAGATATCAATTGTAAATATATATGCATCCATTTAGGATCACCCAACTATATAAGACAATTTTAACAGGCTTGAAAAATTTATTGAGCAGTAACATAATTGAATTGGGGGACTTTAACCCCCATTGATACAAAGAGATAAATCAACCATTCAAAAAACATGACTAAAAAACTAAACCGAACTTGTGATAAGATGGACTTAGTACATCTTTACAGAATGTTCCACTCAACAGCATCAGGATACACATTAGTCTCAGCTGTGAATGGAACATTCTCTAACATAGATCATGTGCTAGTACATAAAATATGCTTAAGTAAGTGCAAAGAGATCTGAATTGTCCCATTGATATTGTCTGACCATAATGAACTGAAACTGGAAATTATTGACAAAAGAAATAGTAAAAACTCTACATTACTCACATCAATGGTGAGTTCGGCTTTTCTTCATATACTCAGTGCTATTTGCTACTTTCTGTCTTTACGATAATATAGTCTGTTTCTTTACATGTTCCCCTATATGCACATATACACATATGGATACTTTTTATGTAATGCTTTCAAAAACTTCTTGAATTTATCTTGTCATGACTCTCTTTATACATCAAAATACCCACATCTATGTTTTACCCATAAATGACATACTAAAACTCTAATGTCCCCTTAGATAAACTATAAATCACTTCTACGTTGTTTTTCACCTATAGGTTGTTTCTACTTGTTTATTATATTCAAAAACATTTCAGTGTATTAACTTTAATACATTCCTTTCTATATTAGATACATCAAATATGAAGTGTTTTTAACAAAGAATGAGTGTTTAATCAAGAAACAAGTGTAAGAAATGGAAAAACAGATTTATTGAAAACATATTTGGAACTAGGAATTGCATGTATGACTTCCTTATTCAACCAAGCTTGTACATGGAAAAGTGTAAATATTAAGTAGCTGAAATTGTATTTTATTTTTCAGTTTCCAGTTACTTAATCCTTGAAACCCTTAGCCTTTCCCTGGAGTTAGGGAGTTAATAGATTGTGTGAACTGGAGGTCTAGGAGCTTCAATGTGTCACCCAGCCGCTCTGCATCCTGGTATGTAGAGGATATGCCATGACTGCTCCAGAGCGCTCATTGTGCCAACCTGAAAAGTTTAAGAGTTGAACTAAGGTTTTCAGCACAATATCGGTGCTTGTACTTTGCAAGCTTCCTCATCCTCTGCAAGAGGAGGGCATGGAGATGTGTGAGTGCTACACTCCTCCTCAGGGAGGATAGCCGGCTTGCAACAGAAAGGGGGAAAGAGACTTATTCGCCCCACCCTTTTTTGCTCTTGTTGCTTCCCCTGCCTTCTGCTGCCGTGAACTGCTGCACTGTGCCCTGCCACCCTGCCTTGGAGGCGGCCGATTATCCACTGAAACCTCCACAAACTCGACTGAGTAAACCTTTCCTTTCTTAAGTTTGGATTTCAGACATTTCGTTTCAGAAATGAGAAAAAAAGTAACCAAGATAACTGGATTTGCTCTGGACTATTTATTTTGCTTAACAATCAGCGAATACCATCTTCCTTGCCTTTCTACATAAAAACAAGAGCAAGAATAACAAACAATGAGCAAGTAATATCAAAAGCTTCCATGAGGTACTTCTTCCACATTCATCTAAACTGAAATGATTTGGTTTTTTCTTTTTTACTTTTCTTTAATTTTCTTCTGCTTTCCTTTTCCCCCTTCCAATCCAATTCTTTTTTGCTTTATGATTAATTAAAGATTATTTCCAGTTTCTACATCATTATTTCTCAAGAATTGTATCCAAAGTTCCTGGCTATTGTGTATAATAGGAGTTACCTACTTTTACATTATAACAAATCATTAGTCTCTTTTATCAAATGGCACAGTATTACCACTTCTTGTCTTCTGAGGCATTTTGTTTTGTTTATGAGATATTTCTCTACTCAAAATATTTGTATTTTGAGGAGGACAGCTATGTTTGAATTATTTTAGTACCGCTGCTTGCCACCAATTGACAGAGGAAACAGCACTTTGTTCTTCAGAAAGAAGGAAAACTAGAAACTACAACGCCAGCCAGATGCTTTTGCAGAAACCCTGCTATTTCTCCCTCCACAACAGAAGGCTCTGCTTCTCACTTTCAAACATTTCCAGCCATCGGAAGTAAGTTTCAGTATGGAAGTTGCTTAAATTATATTGTGACTATTTGAACATATGTTTATCTCCCCAGAAGGAATATGAAATATTTACTGGAGATTATTCAAAGATATTTTCATGTTGTGGACAGAATATCTGATTAAAATTAAGTGGTCAACACCTAAAAATGTAAACTAAAAACCGCACTTTATATTATTTACAAATCTTGGTGAATTTTACGTAGGTAAATTGTACGTGCTATTTAGAAACACAGTTAGCCATAGCTCAGAATTTTTATTCTCAAATATAGTAATTAATTTTTAAGGGCCTGAAAAACCTCTTTCTTAGGTGTAAATGTTTTTCTTAAATTAATAAGGAAGAGAAGAAAAAGAAAGAAAAAACAGAGAAGTAAATTCCAGACAAATTTTTGCTGTTAAGTACTGGTAACTAAGGACCAATTTTTAATCTCTTTAGCAAGATTTCAATTTTCTGGAAAAATAAAAAGATTGAGAGTAATTATGGGCATTATATACTTTTTCTGGAAATTAGGCTTGCAAAAAGACTAGGTATGCTTCAACTTGGAGAATAATATTCCCTCATAATGTTAAATCATATTCTCACAGTTATACTCCTTATTTGAGAAGACAAATTAGAAGGGGCAATTCCATCACAACCAACTGTTGCATGTATTCTTTGTCAGTATGTTGACTCTCTGAGGTTAAAGTGACCTTGTAGCATAGGCAGCAAACCAAGAGTTGTTGAAACTCCTTACATTTATTTCTGCTTATCTCCTTGTACAAATAATGATATTTCTATGTCGGATCAAATTTTATTGTCACTGCTCTGGCCAGCTTTCTTTAAATACCCCCAGTGAAATATGTGGCTGGAGAAGACATCTAAACCATAAACACAGTGTCTTAACTGTACAACAGTAATGTATTGCTTCATCTCTTAAGTTATAGTACAAACTAGAGAACACATTTCCATTTGAATTCAATCTCGCACTTAAAATAGCAAGTTAAACTATCTTCTGCTTTCTAAAATTTAGATCTGGTCGCTAGTATGTGTAATTCACAGGAATGCACTCTTATGACTGTATTCCTAAAATTTATTTATGGATACTGAGAAAAAACCTTCCTTTGCGCATCTATTGACTTCTGCAACATACTCTTAAACTAGTGAATGTTTTAACATCTTTCAATGTATTTAAAAATATGATGAATTCTTTATTTTTTTTTTAATTCACCATTTAATTTGCTTTTATAGTTGTCTTTTGTGGGATGCTATTTAGTCTCATTTTTCGAGTAAGTAAACTGTAGAAAAGTAATAATATCTGTCTCCATATAACTTAGAAAATATAAAATGTAACTTCTTATTTCATTCATGTGTGCTGAGACTGTTAATCTGTTTAATTGTTAATTTGAGTTTTTTTTTCCTCACCACACTAATTGCGAGTACAATGCTATCAGAATTTTCCACACCTGTTCAAACCTGAAAAGTTCACTAATGCTCACCAGTAAGACTTGACTGGCATTTGTGCATCCTGTGCACATTTGGAAGGTGTTTCCCTCCCACAATTCCTTCTAGACTGGAAAACAGATAAACAAAAGGACTGAAGAAGATTCACTACTACTAGGTTAGAAAATATCAAACTCACATCCAGGAATAACACTTGAACATAGGCACTTTATTAGTATGTGATAATCTTCAAAATGCATGACAGTTGCAGATCTCTATTGCAGCAATTTTCCTGACTTAAAAAAAAAATAACCCAGAAGTCCTTAAACCCCACAGAATCATATCAAACTGGTTCTAGGCATCTAATTGTTAAGTCTAGTTGACATTTTAATCCATTTCCCCTTAGTTATATTTGGTAAATCTTCTGTATTATATTAAACAGAAGACTAGTGTGTGAAATGAAATAAAGATGTGGTAAAAAGTAAAGAGAATAAAAATGAATAAATTTATTTTGGTTAACATGTAAAGAAAGAAGTCTAAATAAATGTTTGAGTTACCTATCAATTTATGTATACTAAAAATAAAAAAAAGTGATCTTCATAGGTACTAAGTGAATTAAATAAATACAATTTTCAAATAATGTGAAATAGAATAGGAATGTTTAGAATAGGAAACGCTGTGCTTTTGTCCATGCATGACAAAAAAAACAATGATGAGGATTATATGCATTCTAATTCATTAGAATAGATATACTCATTGTGGTTAATAGTTCTAAACTAACCCCCAATTCCAACCTCATTTGTTGTTTTCTATTAAACCTCATTTTGAAATTTAATTCCTAGAGTTATTATTTCCTGCTTTGTGGTGAGTATTTGGAAGGTTAGCACTTTTTAGGTCATTATCATTTCAATATATATTAATTAATTATAATCAAGAATTTAATAGTGCTTTCACTCACTCACCCTCTGTAACTCTGCAAAGAGATGCCTTGTGTGGATTTACCAAATTAATTTTATGACTACTTAAATAAAGAGATAGAATAGTAAGATTATAAGAGTAATAGAAGAAAAACCACGAAGTTGGGAATATCTTCTGGTGTTTAAAATTTAAGTAAGTCAAGAGAAACTGTTTTCTTTTCTCTGATTCTTCTTTCCAGGAAATTTTAAAATATTTGGCCAAATTAAAATGATACATAACTTTTAGCAGACTCTTTCATCCTTCAGGATAACTTGTGGTCTGTGATTAATTTGTGACACAAATAAAAAAGTTCAAAACATTGGCACCATGGTTTAGTTCTGCTTACTTCTCATAAAGTATTATAAAGTTATAAAAAGATATTTTACGCTCAACAGCTGAATTTTATTTCAAACATTTTATCAGTGGCAAAAATATTTTAACTTATGGTAATATTAAATAACAATAGACATTAAGCCATTCTAATTTTATGAGTGAATTTTCCAAAACGATAATGGAAACTATATGGCAAAAATCCCTCAATGCTTAAAACATATTTTTCAAAAAAAGATAAACGGCGGTCAAGTCTCAATCATGGGCTATATTTTTTTACAAGACAATAACTATTCTTACCTGTGTTTCTATCTCAAATGTCCTTTCCAATGTAAAACTTTTTATCTGAATAACATCGCACCTATAATTTAGACATGAAAAGAAAAAAAAAATTCATGTATTGCAGTGTGTCTCTTCAAATCATGTAGACTAAAATGTACATTTATTGCTTGAATTCCAAGAATGTTACCTGGAATTGATTGTTATGGTCAAAATATTGAACTATTGATACATGATAAAGCAATTTTTTTTAAATGACAAGCTTCTATTTGCAAAGTTCTGTACTTGCGAACATCACTTGTAGGTTTCCTTTTGACATAAAAAAAATTTTCATCAACAAAGTTATGGTGGGTGGAAATATTCTTGTTAACAAGCAATTCTTCCTTATTCAAAAGGAAACAGTTACTGAGTTGAGGAGGAGGACAGGAGAGGAAGTAGGGGAAAGATGTATCTGTGTGTGTAAGCAGGATGGTTTGGACAATTGTACTGTGCAATTCTGCTGGTCTATGAAAATGAGCAGATAATACTTAATTGGTTGTCTCCTTTTTTCAATTATTTTCCTTTATCTCTTCTTAATTTCTTATATGCTTGTTTCTTTTCTTCTTCTTCCAATTTTACATGCATATATCTGGCAAAATTAATAACTATTAGGAGCACAACACTCTGTATTGTAACAAATACTGTGAAATTCACATGACTTTGTTATGTGAAATTCTGTATCACTTGTAATTGTTTTGTTTATAATTCTAATTTGTTCTATCTTTAAAGAATGAAATAAAAAATAGAAATAAAAAGGCAGATTCTTCCAAACTACACAGAGGGGTGGCAAGTTCCAACAGTCTGTGAGTACAAAGTATTTTTTAAAAAACACAGCTGCAAAATTAATATGGATTTGGAAGGAAATTTCAAAGGCTGTTTTACTATTCTTTCAAATAAACGCAAATCTTTGAGAATATTATTTTACAATAAGCAAAAATCCACAATTTGCATATAAAGAAAGAGATAATATAATTCTTATTCTTGAGGGAAATTTTCTAAAAATGAATCTTGTTAAATACATTATAACCATGTGCAGGCCTATAATATTCTCTTGCTTCAGATAAAACATTCACATCAATTCAAGTCACTAACAGAAGTGCAGTTTTCAACACAAATTTTGATTAATATAGATTTTGATCTGAACTGTTTCCAAAGATCTTTGGGTGAAAGTTTTGGTCCTCAGCTTGGTATTACTATTGGGAGACAGTGGAATCATTAAGGGCTGGATCCAAAGGCAAGAAATTGTTTTGGACGGGGGAGATAGTTTAGCTGACTAAACGCCTGCCTGGCAAGCTCAAGGACCCGAGTTCAACCTCTGGCACCATATGTCATGCTGGCCCAGAACCTCAGGTTATCTTGCCACTAGGAAACTGGGCATGGTGAAGCATGCCTGTAATCCCAGCTTTGGGGAGGCTGAGACAGAAGGGATCACTGTAAGTCCAAACTGTGTAGCAAAACCTTATATCAAATTAATCAATTAATCAAATTAATTAATTAAAGGAGAAGTTAGGTAACTGGAGGCTGCCAGGAAGGTTCCTATGGGACTCTGCTTTCTAATCTCTGCTTCCTTCCCTGCACAAGGCAAGCATTCTCTTCAGCCACGTGGCTTTATCTTTATGTACTTCCTGCCACAAACCATGGTAGGGAAGATTCCAAAAGTGTAAGCCAAAATATACTCATCCTTTAAAAATGATTTTTTTTTCTTCCTGGGTGTTTGTTATAGCAACAGGGAACTGACTAACACATCAGTGTGTAGCGGTGTCTGACTTCTCTCCATAATGTGTTTTGTGCTGCATTCGTTTTGGGTCAATCTACTCTGAAGTAAACGCTACTCAGCTCTTTTGTTCTTTCTGCCACCTAACTTTAAATTATTCCTTAAGAATGATTGGCAGCTTGCTTTCTAATTTCACATATTTCAGAGAGAAATTGAATTCCTTCTGGTTGAAGCACACATTTTGTATGAATTTATGCATTTAATTTCTTAGGCCCTTTCTGTCTGCTGGGACACATACTCAGCGGGATTTCGGGTTTATTCGTTGGATTGTTCTGAATGTTGCTTTCATTATTTTGTTTGTCTCCGCTGATTTTGTCTCATTACAGGACAGGTAATGGGACTGGCAGGATGGTAGCCTCAGAGAACGCTTTTGAAACACAGAATCTGTATAAAATGTCAAGAATGAGGTTGGAGCAGACACTTAAAGCTCAAGAAGAAATCAAAATGAGTACTACTGGACTCACTTTAACATGATATATGCAAAAGTTCAGATGTGCTTTTCAAACATCTAAATTTAGTTTCTCAGGAAAGAAATGATGGTAAATATCATCAGCCAGCAAGTTCAATCATGTGCTTAAATTTAAATACGATTTAAATTTTCAAACCACACACTGTTCAAGTACTTTCAGACTTCCGATTTTTCCCAAACAGAATGACCATGCGCTATGCATCTGCTTTCTCTATCTCGTATTACAGAGGAGTTTATAGTATCGCCGCTCTCGGAATGTGGATTTGTCTAAGTTCCATTCAGCTACAAAACTTATAAAGATGTAATCAGTGTTAAATAAGAATTTTTAAATAATTAACTTTGAGCTTATTCTGAACCAGGTAATACACAGCTCACACATCCTGAGTTTAAATTAAATTCATATTGGTCCACAAATTATATCGTAGGAGGACTCTTTTCTTTCATTTGGCTTCCTCAACATAGCAATTAAATTAGATTGCACAAGAAAAATTAAAAGAAAGAGGTATTTTCATAAAGCTATCAATCAAACTTTAAAAACTAACTCTTGTTGTGTTATTAAACTTATATTATTCTCCTGCTAATTTTCTTTGTTATTATTTATTCAATGGCTATGTAGTCAAATCCAGTCCTATTTCTTATGTAATTAATTATTTATAAAATGAATAGTATTACAGTAATCATTTTGTAGCATCCAACCAAAATATCTAAGGAAAGATGCATTCTCAATCTAAATTGGCAAAGCCTTGGTACAGGAAATGCTGCATCAGCTAAACATGCCACACTACTTAAAGTAAGCATTTCAGTTTCCCATCCACAAAAATCTAATATTCTTTTTAAAATTTACTGTCAGTTTCTTTAAATGACATGCTAAGTTGCTGCTTGGGCTGTTTCATAAAATGTTTTTTTTAGGAGAATGATTAGGTATTGTCACTTAAAATCATGCAGAAGAATTTACTTATGAACAAAGCTATGCTGTTAAATTAATTATCATCTAGCATTTTAAAGTTTATTATTTGCAATGCATCCAAGGTAAATCCAGCAAGCTCTGTTGGGTGAAGGGATGAATGCTATGTATAAGGATTTGCAGCAGGCAGGATGGTTGCAATGAATATGTCAGAGTCCATAACAGACTGTGGGAAAGCAAATTCATTATGGTCATAAAAAATAGAGTTCTTCTCGCTTCTTTCACTTAGAGAGCTACTAGATAGGATGAACCTGTACTTTGTTTGATAGGGTACCAATCTACCTCCAAAATGTGTGTCATTCCCTACCGATTCTCAGTAACTTCCCCAAATTTCTTCCCTTAGGCTTTTACTCTTAGTTCTATTTCTTGAGCTAATGTGGAACATTCATTCTTGTGTAAACATTGGCATCTTCCACTGTTATATCTTCACGTCAAACATTTCCAGAGTCGCATCTTTTAATGAATCCTTCAGCAGATCAAATGAAAGAAACCCTTCTCTGTTCCTCATTATTTCTGTCCCTTTAGACTGTTAAATTCAGAAACAAACAAGAAACTCAACAAATTCTCTATCAGAACTTTTATTGCAATGCTTAAAGTTTCATACTCTAGGTAAAGTTTCTGACACTTTGCCATTTATTTTAAAATATTCAATATTAATTTTGATTTTAACTAGTATATTGCACGTATTCCAAAAGTAGGATTGTAGCAATGTTTAAATTAGAGAAACTATGTCTTCTTGATGTGTATCAAATATATAGATACACAGCTGGTAATTGTCTATTCAAAATTTTGTCACATTAAATAAAAAAAGATTTTGTCACATCAAGTTATAGGGTTTGATTAGTCATTCGAAAACACTAAAAAATATTTACATGAGAATTTTTAAAAGATAGAAAACGTATAAAAGGTAAAGGGAAACAGAAACCTGATCAAAATGAAGTAGTACCTATTTGCAAAATTATTTCCTGTATATACATATATATTCTTATTACAGAATCACAAGATAATTCTGATTATGAATATTCATATCTTGACTTTTCTAAAGTTTATTTTCAGTTAATTTAGTTTTATATCACAGGAATTTTTTAAAGATTTCCAACGCATACTTTGATAGTAATTAGAACTTAGACTCTGGAACCTAATTACCTAGGCTTTACTTCTGGCATTGCTACTTATTGGCTATATAATCGTGCACAAGCTTGCTTATTAAACTCTTCATACCTCAGTTTTCTCTCCTGTAACATGAAGATAATTATAATGCCAAACAGTTCATTTTGTCAGTTTGAAGGGTTTTTGAATGAAATCAACATTCAAATCAATAGCTGTGAAAAACAGATTGCTTTCTTTTGTGGGTGAGACTCATCCAATCAGTTGAAGATGTGAATAAATCAAAAACTGAGGACTTCCCAAGGCAAGGTGAACTCTGGCACACTGACTTCAGACAGGATGTAGAGACTTCAGGCTATCATCTTACACTGAACATTTTGGACCTGCTAGCTTTTATAGCTGTATAAGCCAATTTTATAAATAGCAAATCTCTGTGTATAGGAGCTGGTGTATATGAATGAGTTAATATATTTTATGATACACCTAGTTTCTGTGATTTAGATTCAAGCATTCCTACTAGCAAGTAGAGTCCTCAGGAAAAATATAAAATCATATGTACATACACTACAAATACAAAAATGAGAATTTGAAACATATGTGTTTTAAGTAGAGACCAAGTAGAGAATTAAAAAGTACATTTTTAATTCTCAGCATGTCCTGAAAGATGCTGATGGGAGAATTGATTTTTCTCCAGGATTATATAATGGAGCAGTAGGCATTTGAAACTAATGAAAGATTAAAGTTTTTAAAATAATGCCCTGACCTCAGTAAAGAATGACTAAAAGGATATATTTTTTTATTCTTAATCTACTTTTCTGATTTTACCTTCCAGGGTTTTAGTCTTGTCACTTCCTTAAGCATTAAAAGAAAGCAACAAATTTAACAAAAGGAAGTGTAAACAAAAAGATTTGAAAGTTCTAAATATTAACTTCAGCTTAATTCCTTTCAGCTTATAAAATATCCTCCCTGGAGATAAGTTGAGCTGTGTAATGCACATTCCCCAAAGTTTTTGTTATTTTCAGTAAACCTTAAAATTTAAAATCAAATTTTAAACTCATCTCAGAGTCAGAAGTCAAACACGGTTGGCTTTAGATGCCCTTGCTGTTTTTACAGTTTATAAAAGTTTCCCCAACAGATTTGCTTTTAATGAATTAATTTAATATTTTTGATTATCAAGCATCACTGAACATATAGATTATGTAGTATAGATATAAACTAACTTTATAGAAAATTCAAATAATAATCCCCCCCAGGGATACTACTGAATGGGCAGATTCTGTGTAACCTATGCTGTAACAGACAGCCACACGTGGGAGACAAAGGTAGAAGGCCATGTTTAATGGCTATGTACATCTTTGAGCTAATATTTAATTTTTTATTCATTTTAATGAAAAAAAAGATAAAATAGCAATGAAAAAGATTCAGTGGGTTAGTAGGACAGTTACAATAATTAGTACATTACGTATTGTAATCTTTGTAGTAGTGATTCATAGTACAAGATGCAGACATAATATCTTGTCTAAACAATATTAGTACAAACCTTCATTCTCACTGAACTAAGAGGAAGTAGATGTGTATCTGTCCTAACTATCTTGTATGTACATATATATTTTTTCATAGCAAAATGGTCCTTCATTTATATATACCCCTTTTTTGTTTTGTTTTCTTAGAGGTGGCTGTTGCATTGCTATCAGAGAAGCTGTATTTGAGGAAGTCTTTAAAGGACCTTTACATACTTGATGCCAGTCCAAAGGTTATAGGTAGTTATTATTATTATTATGGATTATTGGATTATTTTGCTGAATTTAAGTACCTATTTTGGAGCTTATGTATATCATAAAATACTATATTCATCAGAGTATTTTTCTTCATGTCAAGAATAGCGCTAGCCCTTTTGACTTCATAGTAAAATTAAGTAACAGTAAAACAAGATAAATTTGATGAATTAACTGGCTCTTATAATGTCTTCTTTTATATTGTTAATAATGTATGACATTTGTTTAAGTTAAGAAACATTTCACTGTAAAATTACCAATAATGCCTAACATTTTAATGTTTATTAGCTTTCAGGCATAGTAGCAGGCATTTTATCTGAATCACTCTTTTCACATTTCTGACAACAAACCTAGGAAATGGGCTGCTTTTATCCAAGTAAGAAAACAAACAAGAGAGTTAAGATACAAGTATAAATTATAGACACTAATATTATACACAGCTAACATAGACAGAAATTAATATGCCATCAGAAAGGGGTCACATTCTTGAGAATTCAACACAGAAGACAAACACACACAGAAGTATGGCTGTAGCTGAATATGGAAAGTTCCACGGCTCTGGGTGAAGATGCACTAGCCAGCCCAGAGCAGCAATTTGAGATTATGTTGTAATCAGGACCATCTGATCCAGTGAGGCCAGAGCTCAAGTAGGCAGCAGATTCACAGGTGGGTGGCCAAAACACCTGGCCTCATTCCTTTGCAAGAATGCCTTTGTTATTTCTGTATACCCTTGCTATGAAAATCTTTTTCCTATTAGCTAGATATTAAGTTAGAGACTATACTTTTAATCCTATAGGCTGATTTTAGTTTGACTTACCTTGCACACTGTATATTCACAGTTCAAATTTCCCCGTGATGAACAGCCTCAGTGGCCAATTGCTTACAACCTGGAAATACTCACTGGCTCCTGGAAATCTGGGTTCTTCTTATTTCCAACAAAACTCCCTTCAATTCCTCCTTTGGTTCTTGGTTCACGACTTCAGTCCTGACGTGAGACTATCAAGTCAGCAATCCTTCATCTAAAATGTTGGAGTTGTTTTTCCCTAACACCACTGAAAGTTATTTGAATTAGCTTGCAAAGATACACATTTAGAAGAAAAAAACCCTTTTCAATAGCGTGAAGTATTATTTCCTTCTGCTCTGCTCGTCAGTATCCAGGTCAGATTTTTCCCCTTCCTGTGTAACTGGACACTTGATCTGCTCAGATTAGAAAGGAATGGCATGACGTTGCCAAAATGTGTGGCACAATGGCTCCCTTGGTATTTTAACAATTTCGTTGCACCATGAAAACAATGATACTGATCAGGCTTAAAAGTAAGTTATTAGATCCAAAAAGCTTAACATTTGAGAACAATGCATAGAGATATATAACATTTATTTTATTTTAGAATAAATACAAATATGTAAGAATGGGGTACTTATGCCCATTAAGTATTGTATATTCAGAAAGAACAAGCATATGCAGATTGTTTTTTTGCATGAGATTGATTTTTTTTATTATGGTGACTGCTGAAGTTCCATCTTTTCAAGGATCTAGCATCAGAGTAAACTTGTTTTGACTTCTATCAAGATGGCCCTTGTGGAGCCAGAGGTGGGATTCTTCCTAGGTGGCCAGACCTACAGTATGTGATGCTGGGACCCAAGATGTGATGCTCAAAAGAGTCCATGACACAGTACTGGGATTAAAACTGTGCCAACCTGAGTGGGAATGCTACCTGTTCTAAGGACAGCGCACCTAAATAGGAGGTGAGGGACAGAAAGATGCTTGCAGCTTGCTGTCTTGCTTATCCTTGCCTACCACAAACTGTGTCCCCTCTGCTCTGCCTTCCTTCCCTCAAGCCAGCCAACTTTGAACTGAAATGTCTACAAACTGCAGGCCAAATAAATCTTTTCTCCTATAACTTTGAGTGTCAAGTATTTTTCTCAGCATCAGGAAATGTAACTAAGACAACAGTCAAAAGCTGAAATTTAAACTAATCTTGAGTTAGTGGTGTTAAGGCCTTTAACAAATATTGAGTAGAGTATTTCAAAAATTAAAAATAACCTATTGTGATTCTTTGAGTTTCTTGTAATGTACCAGGATGTTGACATACAAAAAATGAAAACCACAGGGCTAGACTTCAGGTCCTGTCCTTCAGGCATCATAATTTATGTGGAAACCTCTACCTATCATATGGACAGACTCTTCATGAGTTAACATTTGTATGCATACTTTTAAACACAGGTGAGAAAAAAAAATGTCATAGAGATAGTCATTGAATTTTGACACACTATTACAAATTTCTGACGGCCTATTTCCTTATCTAAAATTAAGAGCGGAAAAGAGGTAATAGCATGGGCTTACATGGGCTGTTGTAAGTTCTGAGTTAAGTAGTGTATTAATTTTAACCCTTTCATCTCTCACTGCTGGCCATGAACTCTACACAATCATTTTGCCTCTGGCATCTTAAATTTCCTCATGATGAAATGTTGGGATTTAGCCAAGAAGTCTTTGAGAAAAATTGCTTTGTTTATGTAACTCTAAATGGACAGTTTTCCTTGATTCAGTTCTGACCCAAAAATACTAGTAGTCTTTAGGTACTGCTATATCCTAGTAATTAAAACTATACCCCAAAACTAGTTTGCATTATCACACCTTATTCATTGATCAATATTTTTGTTTCTTTTTACTTTTATCTATTGATTGAAATTCTGTAACAGGCAGGATTTTGGGGTGTATGTGTTCTTTAAATCTTTGAGCTGAGACAGACATATGAAGAGCTATCAAAATCTTGAATAATGGATAAGAAACACATTGAAAATAATATTGTTTCCTACTATAAGTGACATAGGTCAAATCTGTTTTAGAAGTTAAAAAGAATTTCAATATTTATTGGTTATTCAAATTTAAGTATACCATCTGATATTTATTCATAAAAATTTGGCTTTAGTGGGCTATATTTTCCTTGGAATTTTTAAGAAGTTATAAATAATGAGAAAATTCAGCTTTTATCAAGATAGAAGAAAGATAATGTCTCTTTTTTGATTTTTTTATTTTTATTGCCACATGCTTGAATTATTTAATGATTATATTCATCATGGGAATTGGTACACATGCACATAATATATCCTACAATTTGTAAGTTTTAATTTTTTGGGGGGCTACCTATAATCAAATTCAGGACCAACAATAGAACTCAGGCAAGAAAGGAACCATTGAGCTATATCCCTGCCTCTAATTTTTAAAATTGTTTTAGCCAGCCACGCCCCAGTGACATTCTGAAAGGGAGATTGATGCCGATTGTGATGGCACCTGCCTGTAATCTCCGTGCTTCAGAGGCTGAAAACTGGACGATCACTAGGAGTCCAAACTGTGTAGTGAGACCCTGTACTAAAAACATAAAAAAGAAACAGTACAAAATTTCCCTAAAAAAATGATAGGTTACAACAATGATTTGTTATATTGTATATTGTTGTCTTCAAATTAGTTGTTCAGATAACTGGATTCTTTTTTCTTATTTTACAATTTTTGACCAATTTTTCACTCTCACATCTTACTATTTATATTATTTTCCCCTTCCTCTTATGTCTTGGCCTCTTTCTCTTTTAAAAATTATCTTCTCCTTATTTCCTATTGCTTATCTTATTTTTGAACATCTCAGAAAAGAAACAGTTCCATAAAAGGGTACTCTTCAGCCTCCCCAAAACTGAAAGAAGTGCTAAATTCTTATGTCTAGGAGAATCTATTATTCCATGAAAAATACAGATAATGGGAGTTTGTTGCAAGCAATAGGCTCACTTGGAGTGAGAAGATATTCAACAAGGACGTGCTCATAAATCATATCAATTAAATATTCATAAAATGCAACATCAGATATGATGTAAAAAGAAGTTCAACAGAAATAACTCAAGTACCCCAGCTTTCTTCAAATTTCAATGAGTACTGAGTAAAATTCCTAAAACCATTTCAAAGAACCACGAAGCGTTTTTTTCCTATTAACTTCTCTACTTTTCATTAATTTTTACCATTTTTCACCATTTTAAAGCCACTTGGGTGTGATTCCGGGCTACTATAAACATTGCTACTGTTGAGTGAAATGCACCATGACAATAACTCATGTATTTAAAGATCTAGGCAGATACCATTGCTAATTTCTAAACACTCAGTTCTGAAATTTTCATGTATAAGTTGCCTTCAATGTGCACCTCTAGGTTTTGTCTACATGGTGAGACATGGCTGTATTTTACATAGTTTCTCAGTGTAGTGAGTTAAAATAGAGCTCCATCAGTTCCCAGACTTGCGAGGTCCTTACTTCTTGCTTCACCCAACAGCCACTTATACCATTGTCCCTCCATCCATCCAGTTTTTAGAAGTCAACATCACATTTCTTCTAAATTTTTAATCAATTTTCACAATCCACAGGGCACCAGGCACTTCTGAGGTCTGCTCTATGGTATCTGTGATATCTATCTCCTAGGCTTTGTTCCCAGATTATTGCCCTGGGAATATACTCTCTATTATGGTAATTTTCTAATTAATTTCCTCCATGTTCTTGTCTCAGTATAATTTATTCATTATTTCTACAGTTTGCTCTCATCTACTCAGATCTGTAAGGTTTTGTATACAAAACAAATCAACTGCAGTCTACAAAAAAAGTGAAACTTTCAATTGCACTTTAGTCTTACTGCAATCTGATTTCTGGCTTTCCTTGCAAATGTTTCCTATATGCTAATCTGTTTTGTGTTGCTATAAAACAATATCCAAGAGTTGATAATTTTTACAGTAGATAAGTTTATTTAGTTCACAGTTTTGTAGCTGAGAGATTCAGATTCAGTCATCATTGTAACATGGCAGAAAATTTTAAGCATAAGCACAGTATCTCCCAAAGTTCCCCTGGAAATACTTGCAAAAAAGACAAAGAGAAGGAAGCCTGTCTTTATAATAACCCCTTCTAAATTGTGATTAATCCAGTCCTATGAGAATTGTATTAATCCCTCTTAATGAGCTAATCATTTCTTACACCTCCTCCCACCTCTCAAACTTATTGCACAGGGACCAAATTTCTACATGTGCTTTGAGAGGGAGAAAGTACATTGACATCATAGCATGCTCGATCTCCCTTTCAACTCCACATTTTCTAGTAGTAGAAAAGTTCTACGTTCATTCACATATGTTTGACAGGTTTTTGTTCGACTACTGAATTCTAATAGCTCATCCTAATATACAGAGAGCCCTTTGCTTTACCATACCAAGCTGTGTGTTAAAATTCTCCTCAGTATACTTTGAACTCAAAGAGTATGAACTCTTACCTTCAGTACTGAGTACAACTACCTGGTCACCTAGCAGCGTTACTATAGCACTTACTTTTTGATTTCCATCTCAGCATCTGTCTCTCCTACGAGACTATGAGTTCCTAGAACAAGAAGAGCACATTCTTTTCATCTTTGTGCTACTATATCATTTTCCTTGTGGCAGATCCACAAGAGTGGTTGTTACACTGGGGCTTGCTAAATTGTAAATTGACCAAATAGAACTTTTTAAAAGTATTGAGGGCATAAAGAACATAAATACAAGGGCTGGTGGTATAGCTCAGCGGACTAAGCACTTGCTTAGGTAAGTGCAGGGACCAGTGTTCGATCCTTGGTTCCCCAAGCCGCGCCGGCCCCGCCTTCGGGTGCGCTGAGCAGGCGATGCAATCTGGGAGTGGTGGCGCGCACCTGTAATCCCAGCACATGGGAGGCAAAAAGCAGGAAGATCACTATGAATGTGGGCTGCACGCATAGTGAGACCCTGCACCAAAGAAGTAGAAAAATGCAGAAGATAAATACCCATTCCAGTTCCCCAAGTTACAGTTTCTGATGTGAGCTTCTGATAGTATCATGTAGGTTGCAGTCATCTTTGCAATAAACTTCAGAACCTGGAAGCTGCAGACTGCAGGGTCTAACTGCTGTATTGACTCTAGAGGAGAATTCTCCCCATCAATTATTGCAGGGAGTCATCTAATTAGGATCCTTGATGCTTCTGCTCTGAGCCTTACCATCAAAATGGTTGCATCATGTTCTGTGTCTCTTGCCACATGACTCAGTTCTAAATCTAAATCTCACAAAATGCATTTGGCAGAAACTAAATTACAAGAGAACTCCAGATATGAGAAGACTGGGAAATAAAATTTTCATTTCTATCTCCAGCAGTTCGAAATAGTGTTTGGAATGCGGGTTGTATGAGCTGAGCCACAGCATCTACAAATCCTTCCTTGAAAATACTCACCATAGGGATGCGTTTTTGTCCTAAATCTAAACTGCTAAATAATCACTGGGATTCATAATATTATCCCAACTAATATAATATTTACTCCTATAATAAGAAATGAACTCCATCAGGCAAAATTTTCTTCTCTGTGGGGTTCTTTGTTCTCTAACTCAGTCATATGCCTAGCTTGAGATACTGGGAACCAAGAATAAAACTATGAAATTAACCATTAGCTTCACTGAATATAACATTACTGGAGAAATGAAGAGATGAAAGATAAAAATTAATGTGAATCTAGACATAATGGAGTGAAACACTATGTGCTCAGCTGCTGGAGATCTTGCTGATAGAGCTAGTAGCAGCCCTGCGTTTGATCTTTATACATTTTTTTGTATTTCAAGTCCATACTCATTTGCTTTCTATTCAGTGATTCACTGCTTTTTTTTTTTTTTAATTTGGAAAGGTAAGTCAAAAGTTATATGAGCTTAATCTGAGCTCTCAGATGTCCCCCCTATGCTGAGGTTATGAAGTTGTCCCATTAATATTGTGGCAGTCAGCCATACCACAGGATGTTCAGTTTCCCAACTATCTCCTTTATTCCTCATGCACAATAACCATTCTACATCCCTTGATTAAAGAAGAGCAATTACTTTTGTCCACAGGGCAACACAGAATGGTCAGAGGTCAAACTCCATTCTACAACCACTAGAGAAATGGTTACAGCACATGGCAGAATAATTATTCTTTTACCACTAAGATCTCTAAGCTAGGATAGGTCAAGGTCACTGGGATTGGAAAACAATGTTGGGTAAGTGGGCGATAAAGTTCAATACTGACCAATGCCATTCCTACCCCATGGGACCTTGCTGTGCATTCCAGCTGTGACAGTGCAGCACTAGTTTTCTTTTACAATGGTAACCCATATTCCTATATCACTAAGCCATAAAGAGTTATTTTCAGCTGCCAACCCTTCTGAGTAGAAAATTCAGTCTTCCACTCATTTTTGTGAGCCTCACTGACTGCATAACTGGTTGATGTGATAATTAGCCCTTGGTCCACCTCTTTTGATACAAAGGTCAGATTCATTGATCAGAACTAATAATGTTGGATCTATTATAATAAAGATATGCAGTCACCTTATGAACTTTTAAGGGAAAGATAAATCTTCATGCACAATATGCGTATATTCCGAAGTGATCAAGTTGGTATGTACTGTTACCCAAAGTATACAGTATACGCAGCATTGTACTAGGCAACACTTGGCCTGCACAGGTTAGAATCTCGGCTCGGCATGATTTGTTCTGCAAGTCAACATAGGACTGTTGCTGTGAAGTGCACATCTATTCCAAATGTTCATGCAGCAAAATAAACAGCGGGAGTTCTTTAAGACAAGGAAATAGAGATGTAAGAAAACCATTTTAAGACTTTGCCATAATATCCAATCCAGTGATGAAGATGTTTGTCCAGTCTCCACTTAAATTCATACTATTTTAGCAATAAATAATAGTTAAATTGATAAATCATTACAAATTAAACATTTAAACGACTTCATTGATCAATGGATATAGGTCATTTCAAATGCTATTTTGTATTTTTCACTTCATTGTGTGTATGTTGTTTTCATATAAGCATTTAAAATATGTGTTTCTTTTTTCTTTGTTTAATGTATTTAGTTCAGGGTGTACAGGGTCTGCAGGGTGTCACTATGTAGATTGGGCTCCTAGCGATCTTCCTGTTTACAACCTCCCAAGTGCTGGGATTACAGGTGCATGCCACCATGCCCAGTCTCAATTTCAGCTCACCTCAAGGGAAAGGCCAGCACAGCAGGCCAGGGGATCAAACCCCAGCTGCTTTGTTTGCCTAAGTAGGTGCTTTAATCTGCTGAGCTATTTTGCTGGCCCTAGTGTTTTTTCTTTCTTAAGGCTAGAGATTTGAAGCTCAGAAAATCAGAAATAGAGGATAAAACAAGCCTTGTACTTTTTAAACTCTAGAGTTTTGAGGGGCGAGATCTGTTCTTCTGCATTTGGATTGAGTGAATGAATCTTAATGAGTGACTATAATTGTTGTAGTAGACACGCTGCTATTATATTACATATTTTCTCATTTTATCTTCTTGTAGACCATAGATTTCCATATTTATCACATCCATATTGCAATTGAGGAAAATGAGAGATTTACAGGAAGTAAATATTAAGATGTAATATCTATTCATACCAACTCTCCAAGATGGGTATAATTATTATATATAACAATCTTATGTTAATAGAAAGAAATAAAATAGATAAAAATTTTTATCTAAGATTTTTCAGATAATGTAGGCTTCATCTCAAATTATCAGAATATGTACTGCTAAAGAGACACAACTTTTCCCTTGGAATTAAGATTACATGAAAGCAGATGGCCAGCCAGATAGCACAGTGGACTAAATTGCTTCTTAGGCAGATGCAGGGTCTGGGGTTCAATTCCAGGCAAGCCATGCAGGCACCATCCCCAGGGCGTACTGAGAGGGAGGTTGAGATTGGGAATGGTGACACAGGCCTGTAATGGAAGGCTGAAAACAGGAGGATCACTATGAGTCTGATCCACATAGAGAGACCTTGTAGGCCCTCTCTTAAATACATAAAAAGAGAAGATTACATGGAAGCAGGTAACAGCACTGGGTTCATTTGTTCAAAGAATTTAAAAAATATAAAATTAAGTATAGTATCATAAAGAAATATCTATGTCTACATGAAGAGTTGCATGCATAGCAAAATATAGTCTAGAAGAAAAATTCAATATAATTTATAGACCAAAAAGATATTGAAGCATGAATTTAATAACTGCATTTCATAAGCAATTAATTCTATTAAAAGTGGGCATTATACATTAGATGCATCATCATGCTAGACATGGTAGAGACCAACTTTTACTTAAACATTTCTTTACAAGATTCTTGTTAATGATTAGTTTATTACCTCAGTGTATGGTGGGGAAATGGGTAAGAATTTACATTTAAATCAGTCATCTGTGTATAAAATTATGATTTTGATAAATAATTCAGCAGCACTTCTAAAGAATAAAATTTTAAGTATCCTGACATATTGTAGGGAGTTTTCAGCGATTAAGAAATTTTACAAGTGCTCTATCTGTAGAAAAGAAACTTGTATCATGTAGATCAGAAAAAAATATTTCATCAAAAAAAAAAATAAAAGAAGTCAGCAAAGCAGCACTCAGAAAAATAAAGTGCTTATGTTCCATGGAATGCATTTGACAGTAAGATTTTTAAAAGATCTAAGAGGCTGACCTTCCTTCCCCCCAAACTAAGTAGACTTTTTAAAATGAGCGCATCTGGTTTATGTTCCTAAACCTCTGCCCTTTTAAAGCTTTGTTCCCAATTCACACAAAATACCATTCAGGCTTGCTTGACACAGTGACCCTTCCCTGTAGGTGGTTAAGTGAATTAAGTGATTAAATAGATTCAGGAATTTCACATGCACCAGCAAGTTCACATTCGCATCCTGGAATGATTAGTAAACAATACTCTTCTTGGGCATATTTTAAGCATTTTTTTTTTTTTTTACTTTTTGAAGTTATAATATATTACTGCTTATCACGAAGTAAGACTGTCTTTCCTATAAATAATTATACTGGTGCCATTATCTAGTAATTTCAAGAAAGGCATATACTGTTAAAAACTAAAGTTTTCCCATTTTTCCCCCAATATTTCCCAGGAGGGGGGGAAAAAAGCCACCCAATGGGTGGTCAGATTAGATCTATAAATCAAGATGGCCATTGAGCATTTAATAAACCCTTTGGTACTCAACTAAATTCAACATGAAATGGGGCCTTGGAAAAGAGATTTCATTTCTGTGAGGCCCACTAATAAAACATTCTGAGTTATTTGTGTAGAATGTAATTTCTTCTGACTTTGCCTTCCATTCGCCTGGAGGACATACCAGTTTCAAAGTGTTCAGCACACCACACCATGAATAACAGGTAATCTGCCTAATTAAACCCTGGAAGGATGTTCTAAGGACAATGCTGAAGAACCCCCTCTAACCTATCCTTCACCATCCCCAAGCTCCAGAGCTTCAAAGGTTGAAAAGCCCCAGCCATTAACTGAAGTGTTTTCACTTGAAGCTCAAATTCTACTTTGCCAGATGGGTTCATTTGAATTTTTTTTTTACAAATTTGTTTTCTTATTGATAGGCTGAAAGTAATTCATCAATGTTTTACATGATATTTCTCAATTTGTTCTGATAGTGAGTAATCTAATACATGACTGAAATTCTCACTGTAAAAATCATGCTGTGACTGGAGCTACTAAACTCAGAGCTATAATAAGATTTACATCCATTTTTTGAGTGCATTCATTTAGTATATTTCAATGAATTATTAATTATGACCAACAATAAAATATTATTTTGCTCAAATGCACAGCAATAGGAAAGATGCCTTAGAAAAATTTATCTGACAGCTCAAAACAAAATGGCCAAAACCTACTCCTGGGTTCCTCATCCCACCCAGCATGATGCATATTCACGCATCAGAAACACTCAGTATGTGTTTGTCCTCCACTTGTCAATGTTTCCTGGAGAGAATAAAAGCCAGACTTTAGCATTTAGACAAAGAAACTTCTCTACAGCCATTAAATATGAAATGTGATAGATGACTAACAAGCTTTTTGAAAAAGTCCTCGATTACACTCAAAATTGATCATATGGATTTTCATTCAACTGGCACCAACATGGTCAGAATCATTACTGTATATAACCAAACTGCACAGTATGCCTTATTTGATCTTTCTATTGACACAAAAAAATTTTCAGTACCTCTTATCCTACTCCCTTGTAGTCACCGCTCCCTTCCTACTAAGTAAAATCCTAAGAGAAAAACTTCACGCTGATCAATGACCCGCCTGTTTTTCTTTCATTGCAAACATTAGGCTCATCGCCAAATCAATCCTACTTATTCATTCTACATGCATTTTTCCAGCTTATTCCTGTTTAAATTCTTGAGCTAAATTGCTTCAGACTGGGCTTGTTGAAAGCATTTTGCCTCTCCACTGTGAAAATAGCTCCATGATGCCCCTCCACATACTAGAGACACCTCAGGGATGGCAGAGAGGGTCCTGTGGATGCTTCAGTCATTGCAAAGGTAGCCCCACTGCTCCATGAGTTGGTTACTGGTTTCATGTCAGTCCTGGGAAAAAGTAATTTAAATTCAGTCTATGGAGGCAGAGAAGTGATCCAAGAATACAGACTTCTTAGACAAGAAGAGTGGGGTTAGTTTGTTTCTGTTCATTGTTAATGTCCAGATTTGGAGCCAGCTGGACTTGGAGAAGTTATTTAATCCCTTTTCAGTTTCTCCATCTGAAATAGGGGCTACTCACCCTGCAGGTCCATTGGGAAGATGAGTGTCTCTGTAGTTTGCAGAACCGGGGATACGCGCTGGAATCACAAATCACATCTTTTACTCTTAGGTCAACATCTAAATCTCTAAATCAACCATTCATTTTAAAATAGCTCTTGTCATCACTTAACATGCATGTCAATTAATTTTGTGACAGGTCACTCATGATCTGCAAAACCTGTGTCCCGTACATGCCTACTGCATGTATTACAATGTACCTGCATTTAATTATGTTTGTTTGTTTCATTTCAACTATTCTTTGTGGGAGCATAAGTACAGATTTTAGATTTTTAAAAAATCCTAATTGCTATATTGCTACCTAATATTTTAGAATGTGAATTTCCACAGAAAATGGAACTTTTACCTTCTCTTCAAAAATGTAAAGGTTTTCAAAAATTGCCTCGTATTAGTTCCAGAGAAATATAAGTCAACCCTGAGGAATGGCCTAACACCTTTTAGCAATTTATCTATCTTTTAATTCAAACTTGCATTCCACATTCTATGGATTTTCTAACAATGCATTCCTGAGAGGCTTTTAATTTCGTGGACATTTCTCTTTGGAGTAGCACTGCTTCAGAAGCTTGTCTTAAGTCTAAATTATGAATATAAAATGCCTGACATTAAATGTTCTTTTTCTGTTTTCCTCCTTATTTTAAAAACTATTGTAACATTACTTAACTAAATCCTGTAGAGTTATAAAATCATTAAAACTATTCTTTCTTACTTCCCATTAAGCACTTTCACTGTAACTTGAATAATAAGCATACATATTCTTAGGATCTAAAATTTAATTCAAATCAACAGGTATTAATTAACTACTGACTAAATAAAAAGTGATGCAGTTTATAGAAAGACAAACATAATGCAGGCGCTATTCATATTGGGATAAAAGGCAGTTTTGAAATAAAAGTCTAAGAGAAGCTAAACATACTGTAATAAAACAGAGCCAAGAACAAGAACAGAAAGAGCCTAGAAGGAGTCTCATGAGGAAATGAGGAAGGCACCAGAGACAGCGAGATGGCTGTGAAAAGGAATGTTCATTTGGGGCAGAGTTACTAAGGGGAAGGGCAAAAGCAGTGGCCACATGAAGGTTGTCAAGATACAAACCAAGAGGTGCTTGATAGTTTGGAGGTCAAGATGCAGTGAGGAAGTAGAGGGAGGATTGTGCTAGAGAATACTGTATATTATTCACTTCTCCATTACTGGGATGAAATACTAAACCCTTAAGTGAAGAGAAGCCTATTTTGACTCACAGTTTCAAATGATTCAGTCCATAGTTGGCTGGAATCAGGGAAAAATAAAACTTTTCAATTCACAGCAGTGATGGAGAGCAATGGGAAGAGCTGGTGACAAGGACATAGTAAACCCCTTTCAGGTCCTGTCCCCAGTGACAAAGGTAGGAGGGAGGAGATACGTACCTACTGATGGTTACAGTGCTTTCAGGGTCCATACAGTTCCCAGGAGCCCCATATTTGAACCCATAAAACTTCTATAGAGGAGTGTATTTTAGATTTCTGCCATAAAAAACTGCAACCAGGTGGTTTGACTGCTACAACAAAGGCTAAAACTCCATGTATTCTTTCTTTTAACTTTTTCGCATTCATATGTAATATTTTCATGTCATCTAAAACATATTCTGATAAATGAATGAATACACACAACATGCAAAAAATTAAAATTAAGGTACTATAATAAAATACAAGAACCAAAGCATAGAGTGGATGAATTACTTTTGGTTTTACTTAGTGCAGTAAGATAAAAATTGGTTATATTTTAAAATTACCAGAGTTAAAGAGTATAAAGTTCTCAATGCTTAAAATTATCTGTGAAGGGACTTCATTGTGAAGACTTTAACGACATCAGTCAGCTCTTTCATGGGTGGGACAAAATACTTGCCTTTAAGGAGAGGCTTCATTTGACTCATGGTGTCTTGGGCCTCACTGCATAGCTAGCTGGCTCCCACAGACCTGTGAAAATAACATGGCATAGAGGAACGCAGCTGCTCCATTCATGGTGGAAAGATGCAAGGCCACAAGTACAGAGGACTAGAAAAGGCATGTCATCCAAAGCCACCCTGCAAGTGACCCACCTCCTCCAGCTAAGCCAGTTTTTTAATCAGCTCATTCAGCTGTAAACATCCTGGATTATTCCATCCACAAGTATTACCCCTCCACGGCCCAATCACTTTTTAGGGAATCAAGTTGAAATGAAGATTAAGGAACATATTATTTATACAGGGAAGAAGATCTTTGAATGAAGCAGTCATGTGACAAGAATTTAATTCAAGTTTGCCATAGTTATGTCAATGAATAAGAAAAAAGAAATTAGACCTTGTTCAATGCTGATGTTTATGGATTTTAGGGATAAACTTCTACAACTTGGGGCCGGGAAAATGACTCAATAGAATAGGCATTTCCCTGGCAAGCGCAAGGGCCTGAGTTCAATCCCTGGTTCTGCCAATAAATAAATAAATAAATAAATAAATAAATAAATAAATAAATAAAACTTCTAAAAACAGCATTGACAAGATATGTACCTTTCTATTGCTATGAGAGACTAAGGATGGCTGAGGAGATAGTTCAGCAGCCTAAGAGTCTGCCTCGCAAGCACGACAACCTGAGTTTGATCCCTGCCCACTGAAACTAGGTATGCTAGTACACACCTGTAATCCTAGTGCTGGGTAGAGTGAGACAAGAGGATCACTATGAGTCCAAGCTGTGTTAGTGAGACCTGGAACAACTACATAAAAAGATTTTAAAAAGAAAGAAAGATCTAAGGAGCTAACATAGTTATTGATTTTTATTCAGTTTTAGTGAATAATTTACAAAATGTCCAAGAAGAATCCATAGTCCTGGGCTGGGGAGATAGGTCAGTGGTCTAAGTGCAGGCCTGATCTATCTCCAGTACCACATGTCGTGATGGCCCCAGAACCCCGGGTGTGCCATGCCGGCAACTGAAACCAGATGTGGTGGTGCATGTCTTTAATCCCAGCACTGGGGAGGCTGAAACCAGAGGATCACTATGCATCCAAGCTTCTTAGTGAGACTCTACACCAAATACATAAATAAATATGCAACCCATGCTCCTTATTGTCCGTTATTGGACATAAGTCCAATATGGTCATAACAGTTTATACCTCAGCCCCTTCCACTACATAAAGATGAACCTGACTTTTCAGTAGATCTTTCTTAATATTCAACGTTTGCAGTCTAGTTTTGCATTTCATTTTATGAGTTAAAATTCATGATGCTCACAAAACATACATACTTTTTTTTTATGGTACCAGGGGTTGAACTCAGGACCTTGTGCTTACCAGGCAAGTGCTTATTCTACTGAGCAATCTCTCAAGCACCTCACAAAAGTTTTAGATTGAGATAATTTTAAAAATATTATTTGTCATCCCTGTTTATTATGTTAAAACATTTCCTTTTTCCAGATCAAATAAATTAATATTATTCATACATTTTTATCTCCTTGTTACTAACATTTGCAGGATCAACATTACCAATGAATATTCCATTCATAATAGACTTCATTTCCTTGAAGGTTAGTGTCAGAAGTTTTTCCCAACTACCTCAAAACACATAATACTAGTATGAAGGGGTTCATTGCTTTCTATTAATGCTGAAAATGACTACTGAAAAAAATAAGGAAGTGGCACATTTAAAAGTTGCTCCCAAATGCCTTTCCAAAGTCTTTATTATCCTTAACTTGCGTCAATTTTTCACTGGTTATATTAGAACGTAAATCTTTTAAAACATGTTTTCATATTAATTATTTTAAAATAATTATATGTTTTGAAAACCTTATTTAATGTAATCCTCACAATTCAGGCACTAGTTCTGCTTTTCCTTGAGATTATTTTATAATAAATCCTCATTATTAATGCTTTAATGAGACACAGCTTATACCAATTTTTAAAATTAATTCTGTTGATACACTTTAGAAATACATAATGATCACACTCATTACAAGTTTCTTTTTTTTTTACCTACACACACACCTTGATTCTTTTTCCTCTAGCCCCCAACAATGTATTTTTTGAGTAAAAAGGATAAGCATACTTTTAGTATTTTAAATGTTACGATACATGTTATTCATCTTCAGCTCCTTAAATTAACCAGCTTGTTAGCAGAAACCTCATGCATTAGAAAAGTCTATGACATGGATGAATCTATAAGAATTATGGAATCATGTAATTAACAAATAAAATTCTGGATGTAACAACAATCAATGTTATACATTAATTACTCAACTATTCTCCATTTATGAAAAGTACATTTTGTGCTATATAAGTGTTTCATAAAAATGTATCCTAAAACAATGAACATTTCCCATGGGTAAGCATGTAGTTTGTTTTTCTTTAGTTTGTTTATTTGTTTGTTTGAGACAGGGTTTTGCTATGCAGTTCACACTAACCTTGAACTCACTGTGTAGCTGAGCCTAACCTCATACTCATGGTGATCCTCCTGCCTCAATCTCCCCTCCCAACTTCCAGGTTTGTGCGTGGGCTATCACACCCAGCCCATAGTCACCAGTCTCTATTGAGCTATATGTACACCTCCCAGCCAGTAAAATTGACAAAACATGATTCTGGCTATACTGGTCAGCTGTCTCCCCATTGTACAATATCTATCATTACAACTCAGAAAAGGAGAAGCTTGATGTATGGCTACAGAGGCTTTAACTGAAGCTGACTCAAGAGAAGAACATCATAGTGCATGTGTGTAGTGGTGTAGAGCAGCAAAAAATGCATAATTTGGGGTGATGAATATGTGGTGGAGGGGAACAGTCACAGAGGAAAGGGATAGGGACCAGATATAGTACATGAGGTTGTACTTCCATGGCCTATGCAGAAACACCCAGAAAGGGACTCTTCCAATCCCCTAGCATCTCCTGAGCCAATCAGGGTGACATAATCAACATGAACCATCACACTTGCCTTGCTCTTTCACACATATGAGTGAACTTGTTTAGTTATCTGATTTTTAGATAATATTCACTACCATTGCCTCCTATAATTGTAGCAAGACACAATCATTCCTTAACATGCATTAACCTAATATCACACTGTTTACACATTACAAATTTATATCCCTCTTTCCAGTGGAATGCTTATTTTGAAATAGAGTTATAACCTCTTTTCTTCATTACTGTAACTCTCACATTTTAGCTGACATTCTTGATACCTCCTGCAGGAAAAGTGAATAAGCTGTCTCATGTTTTCCCCATGTATATAAAGGCGCTGGTTCTATTGTCAGTGTCCAGTGACAAGCAAAGCTTTCAGCACCACTATAGAAAGGATTTATCTTGTTATCTCTTGACGGTGGAAATCTCAGCTCACGACTTGGGCTTTGTTACCGTAGTTAACATTATTTTTTGGCCACTGTGTCATTTAACTATAGCAGAGTAACCTACAAAATTTTTCTGGTGGAATGCCCGTCAGGAAGCGCTTTAACTTCAATGCCTCTGTGTTTTGTTTTGTTTCATTTCATTTTGTTTTGTCTTGCTTTGTTTTGCTTTGTTTGTGGCCTACATTTATGCTGCTTTATGTATTGCTGCTATTCTTTCATCTTCTTGGGATATATGAATGCAAAAGAAAAGGTATTGAACTCATCCCTGTGCTTTTCATTTGACCCCAGATTCCTTACCCAGTCTACCGTCTTCTTTGCACTTTCCTCAGTCTATGGTTATAATGCCCAGTGTTTGAATGATATAGAACCAGAACTACTGACAAAGTTTGTCTGCTCTATCTTCCAGACATGTGGGAACTAAACTGAGTGGCAGGGCATGGTTGGTGTAGTTGTCTCAAAACCATCTGAAGCTACCAACATTTAGTGATTGCTATACTATAGTCTATCATCAGTAGTTACTATTGTTAAACAGCTGCTGGAAGGTAGTTGTTTCTGGTAATCATTGTTAAGATGGGAATGTGGATAGAATCTGTACCCAACAAGAAACTCCAAAAAGAATTATAAGTTAAAGATGTCATAGAAGAGAACATTTCGCTTGAAGAACATTCTCATTTTCTACCACAGTTGGGTGGTTTTCATGGACTAGGGGTTGGAGATATGCTTCCCATGTGAGAATTTTAGAGTGTCACAGAATCAGTGGTACGGTAATACTTGATAATGTTGAAGGCCCAGAATTCATTCATTCATTAGATTAACTACATACAGAAAGGTTATTATAGGCTGGCCAAATAGCTCAGCAGGTTAAAGCATTTGCTTAGGCGGACACAGGGACCAAGGTTTGATCCCTGGCATGCCCTTTTGACCCTATCACCATGGCACGCTGAGACAGTGATAAAGATATTGGGGTACGTGCCTGTAATCCAAGTGTTTGGGAGGCTGAAAACAAGAGGGTCACTGCAAGTCTGATATGTGTAATAAGACCTGTAGACCCTGCATTAAATATATAAAAAGGTTATATATTTTTCTCAATATCCTTTATGAAAGGATATTTAGAATAAAACAATTGTTCTTTTTATACTCCCAGAATCTTTTTTTTCCTTTAAAGAAAATAAAGATTTAAACAAAATATTAAAAAATATATAGAATTACAAAACACGATGATAAGACACTGAGTATTGTTATCTTCAAAATAATTGTTCAGATCACCAGACAAAAGTATGCAAAACTGGCCAAAAATTAAATATTAATTTAGTAGTATAATTATCAATAGATTTCTTTCTTTCTTTTCTCCTTTTCCTCATCTCAGTTTTTATTTCCTTTTGAGAACTTTCTTCCCCTTTTACCGTATCTATTGTATTTTTTGGATTTCCTGTTGTCTGCCTAGAGCAAGAAACTGAAAGTGTAATCTCCATGAATCTTATGAAAGAAATTTTATATTAAAATTATCTTTTATTTTAGGAACTGCATTTTAAAATTTCGAGTTCATCCAAGAATACTAAATTTTCTTTGCAATCACTAGCAGTCATATAATGAGATGGAGTTCTTAGTTGCTCTAAGTTGATGCTTCCTATCCTACAGACATATATGCAGTTCAATAAAGAGCTTTTCTGTGCTGCAGATCCCGAACTACTTGCAGCAAAAATTCTTTCTCAAATCCTGCATTACCAGGACAATGGTAACCACTTTGATAGTAGACCAGATCACTCTATCCCACTTGTAGATATTTGGACTAAGAAAGGTTAAAAAGTAAGAAAATTGATAGTTTTTCATTTCCAAACCTGGAGGACGTGAAGTTTGATTGCATGAGAACATAATTTTCTAGCTGATATAGTAACAGAATGTCATCAGTATATTAAAGTGTTCTTGAATTTTAGGAGTCACTGCTGTGCCTTTGAGGCACTACTCACTCTTTAACTTTCTATAGTTAGCAGACTAAATGCCAGGGTAGATGAGCAGAGAGGTGGAATAGCTTCTGGGCTGTCAAAATTTCAGGACAAAAAGAAGAAATGACAACCTCTTTTCTGAGTACATATTCTCTTCTGTGCAATTATTTAGATGGATAAGTTGGAAGATAAAGCAAAATGGAATTACAATTAGAGGAATTTTAAACAGGTTGACCTATCTGTTCATTGCTAGCCATTAAAGTAAGACTTTGGCCATGCACTTGAGTTGCCAAATGTGTCTGTTTTGACTTGGATGGTTATATAAAATTCTAAACCATTTCCATACCTTTTGACTACATCTGTCATTCCTCTTATGACCTCCTTGGAAAAAATATCATCTCTGAATAGCCTATATTAGGTAACTACTTCCACACCAAAATTAGTCTTACACAAAATACCTACATGGCACCACGAGGAGGGAGCTTAAGGGGAATTCTGGGTCAATTTCCTCAGTACCTTACTTGTATATTGTTTCCTTAATGCTGTTCCTAAATCTATTGAAATTATTTTCAAATGCTTAAGGCTAGGCCCAAGATAGGCCAGCATGCTATTACTGACGGAGATTCGCAACCCTGAATTTATTTTCAAATATGTGCAAATTATATCATACTGTTATGGGGAAATAAAATAATTTCCTCTATATTATATTTTTATGGAAAGAAATTAAAATTAAAATGGTCTATATTTGTCTTTCATTGTCTTTGTACGGTTGTCTTTATTTCAATTTTATGTCTGTTGTTCTCATGAAATCATCTACATATTTTTCTAATGCTAATTAGATGTCAGCACACCAAAATATTTCATTACTAAGTTTATTCCTTTACTACCCACTTTATTTTTTCTCAACATTGTAAAATTTGATACAATTCAAGTAAGCCAATGTATGTGTAATAGAGACCAAGAGGAGAACACTTATTTAGCTATTATTTAGCTATCCTTTCCAGCAAAATATCCAGCTGTAAACTTCTACAGCAAGAAAATCCTAAAATCCCATTTCTTTTTCACCTAAGCAAAGTTTTTGTTTCTTTTCCCCAAAAGTGTTTAACTCCTGCAATTCTAAATATGATAGAGGTATAACCACTTTTGCAGATTCACACTTAACTATCTTTTTAATGAAACTACCTCCTTGCTGTGAAAAATTCTAGTTGGAATTTTTATCTTAAATCATTAATAACTCCTACATTTTATGAGTGTAAGATTAATGTTTGTCTTTAAAATTTCTAGTACTTAGTTGATACCAGAAATAATTCAAGTTGTTTTAAACTAAATTATATATTCAAAATAATCATTAAAACATTTCACGTAAGCTATGCTTTTGCATTCTCCATATATTGATCCTATAAATATGACTGGAAAATATTTGGGGTTATTAATTTGTTTCACTCTTCTGCCTACATTACTTTTCCTTCTCTTTCCACTCTGGTATGAGAGTTCATTATCCCTGTGCTTCACTGACTCAGAGGAGTGATGAGGTGAATTTAAATGCAGTATAACATACGAAATCTCTTGAAATTGGTTTTTCTAAATACTCTTAATGTATTGAAAAAAAGAAGATATAAGAAAGAAAGAGGTCTGAGGAAACAAGAGAAATGACCCCTCAAGCTTAAAAGACATGAAGAGGAAAGTGTTACAAGTGTTCTGGAATGGTAGGAACCCAAGTCTTATTATAAGACCCTGTCTGAGTGGAGCAGAGTGTCCTTAGCTCACAAGATCTCAGGATGTAGTAACAAGGACACTAATATTGTGTCTCATGTTTAATCTCTGCATTCCAAAGAATATGGCATTGAGTGAGCAAATCTCCAAGACTTCAATGAAATGTAGCTTAAATAAATGAAAAGCCTTCACAGTCAAGGTTTTATTTATTTATTTATTTATTTATTTATTTATTTATTTATTTTTGTCTTTTTGAGACAGAGTCTCACTATGCAGTTCAGGCTGGCCTCAAGCTCACTTTGTAGCTCAGACTGGTCTCGAACTCACAACAATCCTCCTGCCTCAGCCTCCCAAGTGCTGGGATTACAGGCCTGCGCCACCACGCCCGGCTCAGTCAAGGTTTTAGACTTACCTGAACCAGAAGTACAGCCTCCCTCAATCCTTTTGCTCTATTGTTGTGTTAGATCCACGAACCATGAACATGTTACATGAAGATGAGGATTAGACAAAAGTAAAAAAAAAAAAACATATAAAAGCTGCTCTTACTTATTTGGATGTAAGTGAACAGTGGAAGTCAAGTTCCTTTAGGATATAAAGCAAATGCATTCTCCACATGACCTAAAGATTTCAAGAGGTTCTTATATTATACTTTCTTATCTCGATTTCAAAGCTTCAGTAGTTCAGTAACCTGAATTTGTTTCCTCTCTTGAGACTGGATGAATCTGAGAAATGACCTTCTAATGTGGTAAATTGAGATCTAACTACTAATTACTAATTGTTATTGCAATTTTTGACCTGATCCTGAGAGCTGGAAATCAAATCCTTGTCTCTGGAGTGTAACCAGATCTAATAGGCAGCCTCTGAGTTGACACACAGAGAGCAGGAAAGGAATTGAGTGACTTTTAAATGTTACCTTCATGAACAGCATTGAATGTAAAGTGTTGTGAAGCTCAAGCTAGGTGAATGGACTTGCCTTTCACTGGGAGTAGTTAAGTACACAATGTTCCTACTCCTTTATTTAGAGTGAAGAAGCATATTAGTGAAAAAAGTATAAGAAAGTTCCCCATTGGTACATTTTTAATAGCTTCAAGCTGTTAACAGTTACATTGTCCCTAGGTATAGGGTGGCACATGTCATGGTTAACTGATTAGTGCAGAGCCTTTTGACACACAGACATTTTTCTGTTACTGGTACCAGCCATGAAAATGTATTTCCAAGCAATTAAGCCTCAACTCCTGCTGCTTTGGAAGCCATGAACCTACAAATTCCCATTCAAATTATTCAACACCTACCACTGGTGGGGAAAAAAAAGAACTTACAACTTCATTAGTAAAAGCCACAAAGAAATCTATTGATAAGTTTTTAAAGTTTCTCTAGCATGGGAGAAATTCAAAAGTGTTCAGATTGTAAATTAGTCACACAGCTCTAAAATGACCTCATTTTCTTTTTTTTTTTTTCATAACCCTAAGGATTTACTTTACAAGGTCTTAGTTTAACAATATATTTTAAGAAGAATGTGAAAATACATGTAGGGTAGCAAGAGAGAAAAGGAAGAATGATCATTACATAACTGCATGGTTTCAAGTTTTTTCAGTTGCTTATATGAACTAAATGTCCACCTGCCAGTTCTAAAATTAAAAGTTAGATATTGCACATGCAGATAAAGTAACTGCCAAAGTATTACTTTTTAATATTAGTAAAGGACTTATAGGGTCTCACTATGTAGAACAGATTCATAGTGATTCACTTGTGTTCAGCCTCCTAAAAAGCTATTACAGGCCCATTCCACCAGATCCAGTCTTCGTCACCATCTCAGTGCATGCCAGGGGTAAGTCTAGCATGCTATGCTGGAAATCAAACCCTAACCCTTGGGCCTGCCTAAGTAGACACTTTAGTCAGTGTGTTAGGTGTGTGGCCCTGCTTCCATTTTTGAGTTATTTTTTCTCACCCTTTCACTTTCAGGTGTTTTGTAAGCCCTGTGGAGACATGAATTCATAATTCTATTTTCTTGTCTTAAAAAAGTGTAAACAAGGAGTATAATGTCAGGGAAGCACAGAAAAAGTTTTCATCACTAGCAAATTTTTCATTATTATTACATATGTACATTTTGTTCTAAAGTTCGTGTCATTTTCAGGACCTTTAAAAATTGATTTGAGCTAATATCTCAAAAGCAATGAACATAGCATGATACTTTCAAAACATTTATGCTAATGTTTGGGAGCTAGACTTCATAATATGGCAGTTAATGGAAACTGGGGTAAGTAACGTTATTGAAGTTTGTAAAGTGAAAAGCTATTCATATTGTGCTGACCCATAGAGGTTTCCTAGTTTTCTTCCATATGCAAACTTGAAAAGTTCCTACACTTAAAAGAAATCAAATGCACCCAAGAAGAAACTCTGCACAGGTAGGTGACCTACTTTTCTTTTAAATGCTTTAAGGTCTCTGCAGCAACCCACTAACTGATCCAGTTGAACTTTCATTTGGTTTTCACTTGTGCTTTTGGAGGTTAGGCTTTGGTTCCCTGAGGAATGTCATAGAACCATGGTTTTATCAATTCAGGATGAAATTATTGCACATGCAGGACCAAATTATCTTGAGAACTTACTAGGACTTGATGGAGGGAATGTCTATGATAAGAAAGCAGAATGATCCAAGGAGATCCACTGCACTGGAAACCTCTCTACTTGAAATGTGTTTTCTCAATTGGCTACCAGAAATTGTGTGGGACATTTTGTGACCAATTTAAGGCAGTTCTCGTTAGTGAATCATGATAACAGCCGCAGAAGAAATAAACAAAGGCTAAAGTGTGCCATGTGTTGTCACTTTCCCGACTGTTACTTAAATTTTTAAAAATTATTTATTGAAACTGCAGAATGCCCTCTGTCAAATATAAATATATGAAAGAAGAGCATTTCTCACCAAGAAATTAGAGCATCTTAAGAGAGTTTGAAAAAGAAACTTTTAACAAAAGGCAAAATTTTAACAAACAGTCCACACCAGAATAAATTGTGTTTGCCAAAAGAGTAGGGAGGAGAGTCAGACAGTAGAAGGAGAGGGCACAGAGCCAGCACCTGTCGAGAGAATGGTTCCCTGCAGTAGGACTGCAGTATGTGCTGCACGATAAATGAAGCTTCCCCTAAGGATGGTTAATTACAACTGTTGGAGGAAGTGTGGTAAAGGGCACAGAAATTACCTGAGGCACATCTTTATTTTAAAAGAGAATTTCGTTAAATCTAGACTTGGGAAAGAAGTTTAAAATATTGTATCTCAAAAAACAAAACCGAACACTCAATTATTTTGAATCTGGAAAGTTCCATGGCAAATACTTCATCCTACAGGACTAAGATTCCAGAGGACATATCAGAAGGGACATCTACAGATCTACAGAAGCCCATGAGTTGTTCTACATGTGCAGAAAGAGGTCTGAATAGGAACAGTAGGAGTGGAGAGGAACAGTGCAGAGGAGAATGGAAAAGAGAAGGTAAATGGAAGATGCTTTATCTGAAAAGAGTGTGTGAGAAAGTCATTGCTTTCGTGGCAAAGTTGGGGAAGCTAGCACACAGGATTCTCATTTTTCTTTCATGATTCTCAAATTATGATTTTTTTGTAGCTAAGATAGCAGTAATACGTTTACAGATATAGACACATTTTATATAGTAAAAACTTATGTTGAAATTGCTGTCCCGGGGCTGAGGAGTTAGATCAGTAGAATAGGAGCTTGCACAGCAAGTGCAAGGTCCTGAGTTCAATCCCTGGAACTTCAAAAAATAAAAATAAAATAAAACAAAATTGACGTCTCAACTAAATGAATAAACAGGTGTTCTATACAATACCACCAAGGAATCTAATACTTATAACAAAAGAAACAAGACACAATAGTCTCTATTTATGTAACAGAAAGCTCAAAAACAGGTGAGGTGACAGAAATCCAGTGGAAGATTAATCTTGGTCATTTTTTGCTGTTGTTTTGTATTCTTTTTTTTTTGTAAGAATCTACAGGGTCTCACTATGTAGATCAGACTCATAGTGATTCATAGTGTTCAGCCTACCAAAGAGCTGGGATTACAGGTATGCACCATCATGACCACTCTCAATTGTTGTTTCAGTGCTCCCCAGGGGCAGGGCTGGTGCCAGCATGGCATGCTGGGGATCTAACTCTGTGCCTCTGTGTCTGCCTAAGCAGGTACTTTAATCCCCTGGGCTATTTGACTGGCCCCAATCTTCATACATATTGTATGAAGAGGAGGAAACTTATGATGTACGCATTAGTTGGCTTTGCCCTTGCTGCACAAAATACCTGACACTCATGACGTACAGGCAGACATGATTTGACTCATGGTTGCAGGGGATTCAACCTGTGGTCAGCTGGCTCCAAGGCAGAACAAAAATTCTCAGATCGGGTCAGGCAAAAGGCCGAACAGCAGATAAGTGCCACTGATGAGTGGCTGCAGACTGTAGTTTATATTCCGGGTCATCCTGTATGTTCTAGCTGGACACATTGAGAAGACTGCTCTCCTAAGTTGCTAAGGATTTCTGAATCTAGTTAAGTTGCTGTACTGCGATTAATGATCACAAACTGCTTTTAATGTAAATTTTATTCTTAATTATGTCTACAGTAATAAAAAGTGTGAGCAAACAGTACAGTGAATATTCATGCCTATTTCCATCTGTGAGAAAGGCAGAGACCTTAATATAGGAAGCAGACTGTCAAACCTTAGGAGATGAGTAACAAGGTTCAACTTGTTCTGTGCAGTCAGTTGGTTATAAGCTACAGTAGATTGAAATGCTTTTTTAAAGTGAGGGATATACCATGGATCAGATCAATACATTTAACATTAAACCTTGGTTTAAACTGTGCAAATTGCTCAAACAAAATCCACAGAAAATATTCAAATTAGTGTATGATGCTGCTGTACTGAGCAGGAAGAATGCTTACAAATGGAGTAAGCAATTGTATAACGATTGCAAATCTGTTGAATAGAAGGCACTGGGACTAACTTCAACATCAAGAATCCAATAGGCCAACAAGATAGCTCAATGAACTAAGCAGCTGCTTAGGCAAGCACAAGAATGGGGCTTGATCCCAAGCATTGCATGGTGTGATGGCTCTGCCCCCAGGTGTACTGAGCCAGCTGCCCATTCTGGGCACAAGTCTGTAATCCCCGTGCTGGTAAGGCTGAAAAAGGGGAATCACAAGTCAAAGCTGCACAGTGAGACCCAATACCAAATACATGAAACAAACAAACAAACAAACAAACAAAAACCCCAAGAACCTGACAGTGAGTTGAAAGCGAGAGAAGTGATTCAATTGAAGTCTGATTATTAGTGAAAGTTTTGAGAATGTGAATGTCCCTTATGGTTCTGTTTTAAAGCATTTTAACAACAAATTGGAACACATGAATGGGCGAATGCTTTTGTCCTCCATCAAGACAATTTTCTGTACCCATGTTATTTATGATTTGACAGTTCCTATCAAATAAATTGTCATATTTCTTCAACCATTCTGTTAAAAGATTGCTACTCTGTGACTTCTAGTTGTTCCACAAAGGCAAAAGGACCATCAAAGTTCAATGATCTGAATCAATTCAGGACCCTGTGGCAGAATTAGAGACAGTCAGGAGACAGAAGTTCCAGAACTGCATCAGAAGTTGATAAGAATATGGAAATAAATGTGTTCAAAATGAGGCAGTATATTTTGAGAGGAATTAATAACAACGTGTCTTTACTATAATAAATTTACTTTTAATGTCTAAACATCTACCATAGTTTTTGATTTTCTGACTTTATAGTATGTCAAAATTTGTATCATTATAATTATGTCAGTTTCATAATCTGTTGATTCTTCTAATAAGCGTATATTCAAATTACATGTAGTGCATATTATGAGTAGTAAACATACAAATATATCAAATACAAAATTACAAAAGAAGATTGTAGGTGTGTAGAAGTTTAAGGGAAGTATGTGTAGAATTCAAAGGAAATCCTTGATTCTTGAATGCTCTGTATAGAACACAAAATTTGAAGTGAAGACTACCTAGATGATGAAAGCTTTTGAACAGTGTATTTTACACAGAACTAGTGTCTTTCTGTGACTCTACAAAATGTAAAATAAGAAGTGTTACCTGCTTCATACACAGCTAATTAAAAGTTGGCTAAAGACATGCAAATGTATTTTACTAATGAAGATTTTTGATGCTATGACCTGAATGCACTTTCCCAAAATCTATATTAAAATCCTCACCACCAAGGTAATAGGATCAAGTAGAAGGAATCCTGGGAAGGAATGAACTCAAGTGCTCATGAACAGGATTAGAACTCTGAAACAGTTCCCAATGAGATGTGTCAGGCTCTTCCATTACATAAGAACCCAGTGAAAGACATGGTTCTATGAATCAGGAATCGGCTACTCATCACACACCCAAACTTGGGAGCATTGGTTTCAGACTTTCTTGCCTTAGGGAGGAGGAAGATGCACCCTTCCAAATGGTGCCCCTCTGAGTCTCCTCCTGTGCCTTGCACATCCTTACAAATTATCAGTTATGGCCTCTGTGGCCTCATCTTCTTGCACAAGCTCCACTGAGGAGTTCATGGGGTCCTTAGGAGACATTTTTGATGTAAAGCATAACGTGGATGCTTTTATTTTGTTGAACTAATTATGAAATTGCATTTTAGGAGAAATGCCCTACAACCAAATTTTTACTTCTTTATAAAGGTCATGTGTCTCTTTGAAAGTGATCATGATGTAACAAAGAATTATACAGAAAAAGCTTCTTAAAAACTGAATATCCCCCCCAAAATATACAGAACAAATGATTCTATATACTTTCTTCAGTTCTACAAATCTATTTGAGACAATAAACTAAAATTGGGGTACACAATAGACAAAGAATGATCTGTGTACTTTTTAAAATGTGTTTAGTACAGGGTCTACAGGATCTCACTACACAAATTAGATTCATAGTGACCCACCTGTTTTCAGCCTCCCAAGTGCTGGGATTACAGACATGCCCCACCATGCCCAGTCTCAGCTGCCATCTCAGTGCGTCCCTGGGGTGAGACCAGCAGGTCATGTGGTGCAGGGGATGGAACCCTAGTCCCTGCGCTCTGCTTAAGCAGATACAAATACATAAAAAAACATGTATTTGTCTAGTTCCTATAGTGTAATTGATTCAAGTAGAATTTATTGCAAATTTAAGATCAATGGAAACATATGATTTCAAATTATCTTTGCAAAATTCTACTATAATTAGCCTCTAAATGTGTCTAAAGGGAGAGAATACTTTACCATTCACTAGGTTGTACTGCAGAGATGAAATGCTGTCTGCATGACTATATGACATGAAACAAATGTATGCCCAGTCATCCTGTCATGGTCTGGAAGGAAACGGAAAACCAATTATGACGAGGAATGCAGGACAAAGAGTTGCTGTACTCATTCTTGCTGTGACTCCATTAAAATACTTCGTCAATGAGAGTCAACTTTGGTATTTAATGTGGGGTAAAGGCCTTTTTCTCATAAAGTTGGATTTTTTTGCTCCTTACATTTGTATATGGTGCTGAGAAGTTTCTGAGCTTCCTGGAATTTGTATTAAGAATTTTCAGTATTCCAGTAAAATTTCAAAATGTTAAAGTTTCTGATAATAAAGAAAGCTCAAGTTAAGCAGAGGTCCACCTAAACCTTTTCAAATTTTCCATTTAGTCCATATTTTCTTTTCAAGGGTCATATATATAGTTTTTTTCTGTGAATATTTTAATTTCCTTTTCTAAAATGGGGTTGATAAACAAATATATCAAATAGGATTTATTGAGAAACATAATAAAATGAGACAGTGCAGTGCTATTAAACTACCTAATAAAACTAGTTTTCTTCTTAAACCACCTATATTAAATTTTCATTGGTGTTAGAACATTGCTTTTTAGTTTTCTATCAGCAAATGTTTATAGTATAGATTATACTTATTATAAGGTGTACAATTATCTTTATATTGATTAGTATTATTACTGTGATATCAATTATAATTATTATACAAACCATATTTAATTTCTTCCCTCTTTTGGTTGTTTTGTGTTTTTCTCCCCTACCCTCTCCTACCCCGCTTCTTCCAACTTCCACTTCTCTTCCCATTTGCAAAAACTCCATGGGCATCAAAAAGAAAAAAGATTTAATGATGCCAAATAACTCTTGCCTCACTTCTGCAAATGACCACATGTACACAATTGTCATTTTCTTCTCAAAGAAAACCCATCAAATTTTAAAGTGGGAACCATTAATAATTCATTTCAATCATGGGAGAACTACAGACAAAATAAATTAAGTCATCATGCTTTGTGGCTTTGCAAAGCTGGGCTCAAAAATCGATGTCTTAAGTTTTCACACCAAAAGCATATGCTGAAAAACCAAGAAAACTGTTTTGTATTAAATATAAAATGGGAGACCATATAAGAATACAATATGACATTTGAACTTTTTGTGCTGTCTAACATTTTTGAAAAATGTTTATGAATGTTTCTTCATTGTTATTAACGCATTTAGTATTTAGTAGCAGATATGGATGATACAGTATTTAGATGTAGAATAAACATAAGATAGACTATGAAAGACAAGTGCATACAATGAATCCAATATCTTTCATAGTTAAACTTCTTCATATCTCAATCTATAAAGCATCATTTTATAAAATAATTCTGTGCTATTCCACAATTCTTGTCAAACATTCACCACTCTCTTTGCTCAAAAAAATTGAAGTTGTCAGAACTAAAGATTCTAAAATTAAATTGCTATTATGTTTACAGGTGTGCAGCAAGACATCTACGCTGACTAACTACTAACAAGTAGTTAGGGACACAGCGAACACAAATTTCAACTTAAGTGCAAACTATGTTACAACTTCAGAATTTAGGTTTAATGCTATAGGTGACCATATTTCTGTAGATTCATCTGATTAAGTCTAGCTTAAAAACTTTTTTGGCTCTTCACTTAATATGCTGTGCTGGCTTCACTTAATGGGCTGTATTTGTTGCTCATTAATGGCATAACGATACTTCTCTTTAAAGCTCTCTTCAAGGCCAGTGAGATAGCTCAGTACAATAAGTGCTTGCCTCGCAAGTGCAAGGTCCTGAGTTCAATCCCTGAGACCACCAAAAACAAATAAGCAAACAAACAAACAGACAAACAAAAAAAAACCTCTTCTCTTTTCAGAAGTTCACTTGCTTGTGTTCTCTATTAGTGGTGGAGTACGTAAGGCAAGCAGGATGGAGTAGGCTGTTAACATCACTCAAAACTCTGAAAGGTTCAACATTGCCCAAGAATAACAGTCAAAAATCTTCCTTTCTGACGTAGAGGTAGATGATATTAGTTTGCTGCAGGAACTCAACAAACACATGTAATTCTTCTCAATTGAATTCTAGTTTTTCATTTATGCAAAACTCAATATTGTTTCTTCCAAATATCCTGGTTTCATTTCCTACTCCTTGAAAAGCAGTTATACATAATTTGATCAGCATCACTAAAGCATTGTTACTTTCCTACCTTTGTTATTTTGTTATGAGACTCTGCTTTTGGCATAAAAAATAATTGTGTTACTTATGAGCTTAGCATTTGCAATTTTATTAAATATTCCATTATCTATGAGTACTGAAATGTGATAGAATATATTACTTTAGTAAAAATTTTTATATTCCTTAAAGAAAGGGAGCTTGAATTTCTTGAATTTTTAAGGTATGCATAGATATAAATTATTGTTGAGATTCCACAACCACTTATAATTATAGTTTATTTGTTTATAATTTCAACTAATTCACACATGTATATATCAGAAGTTGAAAAAGCTGTATAATAATGACAAATTTAATTTTAGTTATGGAAAGTTTAATACTTAATTACATAAACTTATGTCCAAAACTGTATCTGTGATATTTTCAGGCTTATTCAAGCATCAGAAAGTCATAGTCAGTAACTTTTAGTGTACCTCTCAAGTTCAATAACCTCTAATACTCAACTCTCAGTGCAGAATAACCACTCAGGCATCTTATGTTCTCTTAGACTGTTATTCAGAATTTCCCAAACTGGAACTCTGTGGAATATCTGAAAATTAATCGAATTTGAAAATCTATAAATGTAATATACTATATTAATAGACTGAAATCTAAAAACCACATGATCATCTCAATTGATGCAGAGAAAGCCTTTGACAAAGTCCAACACTCATTCATGTTCAAGGTCCTACAGAAAATTAGAATAGATGGACTCTATAACTTAACTTGATAAAAGCCATCTATGACAACACAAAAGCTCATATAATCCTAAATGGGGAAAAACTGAAATCTTTTACTCTTAAATCAGGTACAAGACAAGGATGTCCTTTATCACCCCTCCTATTCAATATAGTGTTGGAATCCTTAGCAACAGCCATTAGAACAGAGCGAGAAATAAAGGGAATAAGAATAGGAAAAGAAGAAGTTAAATTATCACTATTTGCAGACGACATGATACTTTACTTGGAAGACCCCAAAAATTCCACCAAGAAACTACTAGAGCTGATAGGGAAATTCAGTAGCATAGCAGGATACAAAATCAATACACAGAAGTCAATAGCATTCCTCCATACAGATAACAAATACACTGAAAGGGAAACTATAGAAACAATACCTTTCACAATAGCACCGCTTAAAATGAAATACCTTGGGATTCACTTAACCAAGGAAGTCAAAGATCTTTTCACGGAAAATTACAACACCCTAAGAAAAGAGATTATGGAGGATTTCAGAAAATGGAAAGATATTCCATGCTCCTGGATAGGAAGATCCAACATCGTGAAGATGGCCATACTTCCAAAATTGCTGTACAGATTTAATGCAATCCCTATCA
>PVKA01007262.1:0-78750 GCA_004027165.1 Ctenomys sociabilis
AGATAGATAGATAGATAGATAGATAGATAGATAGATAGATAGATAGATAGATAGATAGATAGACAGACAAACAGACAGATAGATAGAAAGATAGTAGATAGATAGAAAGATAGATAGATAGATAGATAGATAGATAGATAGATAGATAGATAGATAGATAGATAGATAGAGGTTGGATTAAGGTGTCCCTAACTCTAACAAAAGATCTTTATATGAAGGAAATTTAGACAAACTCATGTGAGAGAAAAAGGCCATGACAGACAGAGGCTAGATTGATTTGGCCACATAGTAAGCTTGGGCTTTTAGTGTCCAGAACTGTGCAGGAACAAATCCCTGCTGTTTAAAGCCACCCCATTTGAGGAACAGAAGAAGACCCGGACATAGAACACTAAATGAACATCCTCATCATCTTACGTCTTTGGAAGCAGTTCTGTGCTCTCCTGTGTTCTTTGTAAGAGACCTCTGTGCCCATTTCACAGGTGTGGTGTAGATAGCCACACCTCATAACCCTGCCTCTCCTCTCAACACTAACCAGCCAGGATCACCTTGCTTCTGAGATCAGATGCAGCTGGGCACCACTACAGTGGCATGGCCGTGAGACCAGTACCTGTGTTTAAGCCACGTTTTCAGGCAGAGGTTTATCAGTGATGAAACCATTCTCAGCAAAAGCCAACACACCTGATCTGTTCATTTTTCAGTTTTCCTGAAAAACATGCACAAGAAATCTGTTGCATTCTAGGCTAAGATGGGGCAGGAGCAGCTCCTGGCCCCTGCAATGTTCAAGCTATTTAAGCATCTGCTGAGGGTCTTTGAGCTTACCTCTGTGCTTCTCTTGATAAAGATGACCACCAAATCGTGATATAAAAAGTACAGCTGCTGCACTGTTCCTATTTAAAACAGAAAAAGGTAAGAGAAGTCTGGTAGCAAAGGAGCATGCTCAGGGACTCTCTTCCTCAGAAGCAGCTTACTATCCATCTTCCCTTTAAGGCTTGTCAAGGATAGTTGGCTCTACGATGATTTGACACTCAGAATCGCTCCCCCTCGGCCCCTGAGCATGAGTGATGGCGGGAATGGCACAGAGAGCAGGCTGAGATCCTGGCCAGAGCCTGGCCAGCCGGGGCCCTTAAAAATAAAGATGAAAAGGAAAAAAGGAGCTGTTTTTAAAATAATGGAGCTCCCTGGGAAAAATATAGTTCATGATCTACTTTGTGGGAAGTATTTATTTCCTCTTTTTGTGTGAGCACTTCATCATGCCCAGTGCATTTCTTCCCACTAAAATGAAACCTCAAAATCTATACAGAGGAAAAAACTGGCTGAAATGGGATCTCTCTCTCTCTTTCTCTCTCTCTCTCTCTCTCTCTCTCTCTCTCTCTCTCTCTCTCTATATATATATATATATATATATATATATATATATATATATATATATATATAATATCAGCTCCAGCTTTTCCTAGGTGCTATATATCTAAACAGAGGAGGGAGATTATATATTATATATATGTATGTTTGCATGTGTATATATATATACACAACAGGAAATATATGTGCACATATGAGGCTATATATTGCAAGATATATAGGCAGTAAAGCATAGTTTTATATTTTTCCAGAGAAAAGATACATAGATAGATAGATAGATAGATAGATAGATAGATAGATAGATAGATAGATAGATAGATATAGATAGATAGATAGATAGATAGATAGACAGACACACAGACACATGACACACAAACAGAAAGACAGACAGGAAGACAGATAGAATGCTCTATGGGTTTGCCTCTATTATGGGTCTATGTGAAGCTAAAACTACTAAGGGTAAAAATATCCATCTGGGTCGAAGTCATGGACTTGGGGAAGATCCCTCCCCATGCTTAGTTTCATTGTCCATAAGGACCACACTGGGCAGTACTGATATCTTCCCACCAGTGTCCCCCACTCATGTGGAAGGTAAAGACAAGGGTTCTGTTGTGTGACAGGTGGAGGAAGGGGAAGGGTCTCATGTATCGACTGCCAGCCTGTCTGGGTGTGAAGAGGGTCACTGCTCACTCTTCTAAATATGAGGAACCAGAGGATCCCAGGGGCTCCAGTTCCTGCCTGAATTAACGCTGCTCCACCTAGGGCTCTAACAGCAGAGGAGCAGCTTCTGACTCGCCAGACAGTAGGCAGAGGGTGAGACGTAGGTGGCAGATTACCTATCATCACACTGATCAGGGCCGACACAGGGTCCAGCGCAGGTGCCAGTGCCAGCTCCAACTTCTCCTAGCTAAGCACTGAGCATCAATTTCTCTTTGAGTTATATCACTGGACCATCAAATTAGATGGCAGGAAATTCAGTCAATTCCCACCTGGTATTGTATTCCACACACATGCATACCTTCAAATCCATGTGCCTCTGGAAAGCACAGTAATTTCTTTCAGAAATGGGCAGAGACAGGCTGCCTAGAAGTTCCTAGATGTGTTTCAAGTCCATGGCCATGTTAGAGTGTGGGGCTGTGTCAGGGTTCTGGATTGCAGACTCCTATACCATGCATCATGTATCGTATGTCACGAGATGACTGGCAGTGGCTAATAAGATCTGGAAAAGGATCAAGGCCCACCTGGTCCTAGAAATGCTTTCAGCACCTCTTCTCTGGTAGCAGACTAAGCAGGGTCCCCAAGCCCATGCCACTACCACACTGCTCAAGGAAATCCTGCAAGAACAAGCAGTATTGCTCACAGTGGGACAAGGCTCAGGGTTGCCCCACTGCAAGGATTCCAGCAGTTCCATAAGGCTCTGCACCCCCATACCTTTGTCCTCTGTTGTTTGGCTCTACCCCACCAAAATGCACAGCAGCCACAAACCACCACACCAGTGCAAGGCCCTGTACCTGCAGAATAATATTAATAGGCACTTCACTTTAGCACTTGTAATGTCATTTGTCATGACCAATACACAGGTCGTAGCTGAGTTTGGCTCACAGTTGATAGATCTGGGCACCAGTCTGGATGCCACGTGCAAGGAGGCTGAGAAAGACATTTTCCAGAGTACATCTTAAATAAACAGAACGATTCACAGAACCACAAAGTTTAAGGTCTCAAAATCTTTCATTTACTCCCAAATTCTATTTTTTACATGCTCAAAAAGAATAAAGTGTAAGAGCTTGTTTCCCTGTCATGAAAGCCCTTTCTCTGCTCCAACTTGTACCAAGGTTCTATTTTCATCATACATTTTCACAACAGGTCATGTGTGTGTGTGTGTGTGTGTGTGTGTGTGTGTGTGTGTGTGTGTGTGTGTGTAAGAAAGAAAGAAAGAACAAAGGCTTACTCCTTAGATAGGTCCAGGGGACCAGCCCTCTTTTTTCACAGAAGGTACCTAGGAATACCCAGAGTTCCTTTTCTTGGCTCCAGCTCCCTTGAGGTGTGAGATGAGAAGGCAGCTGTGGGAAAGCCTGCATCACCAAAGCACTTCTTTTACACAAACAGCATAAAAGTGTCACCCTGTCAATCATGCACACACATTATGATGCTGATTCCCGACAACTGAAACATGATCAACTTTTGTGACATGGTGTAGCACCCAATAAGTGATATAAATCAATCAATCTACTAAACTTCAATGTCAGGGTGAAGCCAACTGCTCTAACAATAATACTTTTGCTCCAGAAACATAATGAAAATTAAACTTACTACTGCAGATTTGTATTCAATGCAGGTCTGATTCACAACACACTAGTGTATGCCAGGCCCTCAGTTAACCTCTTATTTGATTCTCTATGCAACAGTATGGAATAAATATATGTGTGTCCACCACATGGATGAGAGAATACTCAGAAGAGTGAAGTGATCTGGCTAAAGCCACACCACTAGTAAGTCCCCGGATCTTGGAACCAAATTCACTCTGTGGAACATTGAAGTCCATGAATTCTACATGCACTGAATTCACATTTCATATCTGAGGGTTGCAGAACTTTCCTCACTGAGTGCCCTTATCCCCACTGGCAAAATTTTAAAATGTGTCACTGGGCTTTCAGTTCAAGATGATAGGGTAAACATAGTCATTGTCTTAGCTACTTTTCTGTCATTGCTGAGACAAAATACCTCACAAAGCTAAAAGAGGAAAAGTCTATTTAGCTCACAGTTTATGGAGGTTTCAATCCATACTCGGCTGGCTTTATGACGGGTGACACATGGCAGAAGGGCGACAGTTCGTGGCAGCAGAAGACAGAAAAAGCAACAAGAGAAAAGGGAAGACTGGCCCTCTTCTGTCCCTTATTGCATCTAGTCTATTAGGATTACAAGCTTTTTACTGTTCCTTATATTGTATCTGGTCTACCAGGACTGTATCCAATCCAATCTGGGGACTGGTCCTACAATCACCCACTCTTAATTTCAACGCACTTAATTCCAGCATTATACACTCCAAATTTAGCCACTTCTGTGTCTCAGTTACTCTTTTCTTCTTGCTGGGACAAATACCTGACTCCCACATGAAGAAAGGAAAGGTTTATTTAGCTCACAGTTGCTTAAATTTTCAGTCCAGTCTTGGCAGAGTACATCCATTTATGGTGTGGCAAAGAGCAGAGAGCAAAAGGGAAGGATCGGTGGCAACAGTGGCAGCAGAGAGCATGTCTGCCTCAGGTTGCATTCAACCTATAGGCCAGATTTAGCACTACACCCATAACCCCGGCAACACTCACACCCATAATCCTAGTGGATTATGACCCAATCACAAACTCTAGAAGTCCACCCCATGACTACATGGGGCTTGGGGGGACAACTAGAAACAAACCATAACACTCTGAAAAAGTCTTATGACTGCATGCTGCTTTGGTGAGACTTTTAGACACACCCCATAACAGTCATCTATCTCTCCAACCTCATCCCCATTTGAAACAGCACAAAAACACATGAAAAGCCATTTAAGATCAAACACAAAGAGGCCAGGAGAGCACAGAGTAGGAAAGAGTCCTATGAGTGCTTCAGAAGAATGGAGGACAGGGTGCAGATGCAGGCAGCTGGCAAATGGTGATGCATGGACATTGTCATGGCTTAGGTCTCAGTGATCATCCAAACTATCATGCATGTGCAAGGTGATTAGATCATGAGGCACTGTACTCATCAGGGCATTCAAGCAGTGATGAGTTTAGTAGCTGAACATGCTTAAAGGAAGTGGGGCCTGGATGGAGGCAGGTAACTGATGGTGTCACCTGCAGGCACACATGTCCTTCACTCTTTGCTGCATAGCTACCTGAGCTGTGGACCCTTTCTTTCTACCATGCACCTCTGTCCTCACATTTCTGCCTTGCAGCTACAGGATCACTGATGAGGCCATGAGCAAAACTGACCCCATTTTTCCTCTAAGTTCTGGTGTTCAGCACCCAGGAAGTGGGAGAGACAGAGGTAGTAATCCCTCCAACACTCTGAAGAAGCTCCAGACTTAACTCCTGGCTCCTCAAGTCTCATCTTCAGACCCCACCTACCATTACCTTTACTGTGTCAGGACCAAGGCTTCTGTACTCTCAATGGCTACTGCTCCCACCTGCCTTTCCTGGCATGTGGCCCCCTTGTCCAGAAGGCAACACATTGGTCTTCCTGGAACTGATCTCTACTGCATGGCTACAGCTTCTAAGGATTCAGGTGGTTATGCGCTTTTCACTTGGCTGACCCAGGAGCATCTCCCCCCCTCAAACCCATAACCTCAGTCACATATGTGAAGTCCTTTTCCATTGATGTGACATACCCAATCTTTGGGGATCAAGGCTCACAATGGACATTTACTCTCCAAGGAAAAAGTTCTATAAGTGCATTGAATGAACTTTCTCTGGAAATTTATTAAGCTGAGCTATACTTTAGCACCAGTTCCTACCCTTCTGGCCTTCAGAAATTCTAAAGTGCTTGAGATGTTTGCAGACTTATCAGTGCTTCCTTCATTGGATTTTCATAATTAAAGGATAGGAAAGGATCAGATAGATTTGAGAAAGGACTAACATAGGAGAAGGAACATAATCAGAAAATGTCTTGTTATCTCTGCTTTGAAAGATATGCCAAGTGTCCAACCCGTTTATGTTGGAGAAGCTAATGATTGTAGCATTGTGAAATTTAAATGCAATGACAGCATCTGAAAACTTTCCCAAATAAGGAGATATATTCATCAGACCATTTCTATATTTCTCATCAAGAACAAAAATCCTTAGGTAATTGCTTCTACAATTCTAAAACATTGACTTGCAGTCTAGAGTTCTATACCTATGTGACTATCAAGAGTATGTCAGGAGGAGAACCACTCTACACACATTGCTGTTCCATCAAGTCTCAGCCAGGCACTGAGGAGGATGAATACCAGATCACAGGTAAGAGGAAACAAGCTCAGGTGGCAGCCACATCATAGACCTGGGAACAAATAAACTCTATGAACTGGAAAGGCTAACCTAGAGAGTGAGGAAGGCTGGGCTGAGGAGGCCTCACAAGAACTGGTGGTGTGCAAAAGAAAAAGGGAGTGCAGAAAGAGCCTGTGATGAGAATGGAAAGTAAATCTGAAAAAAGTACAGCTGTCAACTTGAGCTGCCATCCCTTCTTTCTCCAGGGGGGTCATCAGCCCTGTACTGTGTGAACAGGGCCTTGGAAGTATACAGCCAGCCATGTGCGCTGCTTCTCAGCAACCAATTCCAGGAAAACCAGAAAGGTTGAAAAGTAGCTACAGTCACTGTCCCTTATGTATCAGTGACTCAGGGAACAGGGTCCTTACAGTACACCATACCAAATATGTCTACTGATCTTAGCCTGTTAAATCCATATGTTAGCAAAGTTGTCCAAGCATAAAAGTAGTTGAAGGGGAAAGGTAAATAAATATTGTCAACTTTAGAACATAAAGATAGAAACAATGGAAGACAAGAGTTAGAGAGCAGGCAGGGTGAGAAACAAAGAGGAGAGCAGGGTCTCAGACCTTCATCTTGCAAAAGGCAGCCAGGGTCTGTAATGATGAACAGGAAGCAAGTGAGGACACATCACAGCAGGTCACTGGGAGGCAAGGTGGGGCTGGGCACGGCACCATGGGTCTCCACCCCTTCACTGTGAAAGCAGTCTTTCACATGGTCAAAGAGAAGTCAGCAAGAAACTAAAATTTACTAAAATACTAATGTAAGACTCAGAGTAGTTCACTTGGGAAGAGATGAGTGCAAAGACAGGCACATTTATTATTATGAACCTGGGCATTAATTTAACCTGTAAACTCTGTCCAGACAGCACTGTGAGGTAACTGAAGTATATATACATTTAGAAATACATCATTCTGCTACTGTGAATTCACATTAACTTTTATTAGAGTGAAAGTCAGCCTGAGTTGGAATTTTGTTTTAATCCCTTTTAGAAAATTTAAATCATTCAACTTTGAAAAATTGGACCTCAATTGAAATACCTTCATTTCTCTCCTCTCTGTCCTCCATGCTCACCCTGTTTCTTTCTGTGCACCATGCACACATGTGCACATGCACGATGCACGCACATGCAGACACACAATATTAAAAAACTTCAGCAGTCGTTAGCAACATGAATACAGTAAGGAAGTATAAAGCTGACATCTCTCATTGTCCCCCGAGGCAACGTGATACAGACCTACATTTGTTGATCTGCTTAACTTAACATATCAAATATTAGTGTCAAATGGAAATAAGGGCAGATAATTTTAGAGAGTTGTTATTACATTACATTCTAAATCATACGCTATGTTCTACAACACTCAAAGAAAGATAAAAATGAAAAATGAAGTTAATGAAAAGTTATTGCCTCACTGAAGACTGCAGAATCAGGCACTTTACATTAAAATAAAATCTTTTTAGAACACTAAAGCTTACAGAAAATAATAATTTAAGTGTGAATTGCCCTAATGGAATACTCTCAAGCTCATGCTCACAAATAGTCTTCCCAGCTGAATCAGAGTGCTTTATTTTTGTCTTCACACACAATTTATAAATAAGAGCTTGGGGAAGCACAGTCAGGCTCTCACAGGGAAAGGATGGTGCTGCCTGCAGGCCAGACTCCTGTGCTCAGGCACTGTGTTAAGCCAGAACTCAGTGGGCTGCAAGGTGGCCTCCCGGCCCGCTGCTGCTGTCAAGTCCCCATGCAAGGTCTCCACAGTGCTTCCCCAGAAGATGCTCAGGCTGTGTAAGAATCTCCCACTTGCTTGCCCTAAATGCATGTACACCAGCACTGCACGCTTGGTCCACAGCATGGGCATCAGCACTCGGGATGATGAACCTGCTATCAGGCATGTTTGGTACCCTTCAAACCTGTCACATCGCCTCAGACCCTGTCATTCTAGAACCTTCTTGGATGTTCCATGGCCTCTTATTGGGTCTCTTTTAGCCTTCATATTGGTGTGCAGTTTCTGAAAGTGAAGCCCTCGTCTCAAACCCTGGGAGATATTGCCTCATATTCCCAGACAGCATTGCATGGTCTTAGCTAGGATGGCCCCAGCAGAACCCTTACCCAGCACCCTCTGGAGGTGACACTTCCAACCTCTCACTAGTCCTCTACAACTTCACAGTGTTCCCAGAGCATGTGAAGTTCCTGAGCTCCAGCAGCACAAATGGCTCACATTTCACCGTTCTAGAGCAACAGACCGAAGTCGCACTATAAGTAAGTACATGTGGAGGCACCTAGAGCTTCTGTATGTCAGCCCTTTATCTCAGAGACCAATCCAGCCCATCCTTAAGTCTGGCACTTTTCTCTGGACCCAAGCAGTCTTTTGTTCTGGAGCAATGTTTCCTGGTCTTATCAATGTACTGTGTTGACTCTGGTGTCAGTGTTTCCTGCTAATGTGTGATTTCAGCTGCAACTGCCTCTCTACCATTCAGTCTCAGAAAGTGGCCACTGATCTCCTTAGCCTCTTCACCTGATGTCTCAATGTTCCAGAGCACAGATAATGCCAAGGCCTGAGGAGACTGGTGACAAGGACAACAGAACACCCAGCACTGGAATTAGGTGCTGCTGCTTCCCACACACTCACACTCCACCCTCCCCTCCTCTACTGTGAGGAGCTTGGTTGGCATCCTCCCATCTACCCAGTGCCAGGCTTCCAGCTTCTAGAAGGATCTGGCTTTCTTCCCTCAGAAGAGAAAGCTGGATGTGTCACTTTGTCCCTGAAGAGCAAGCAGTAGACACCCTTAACCCAAGGTGAGGAATGGGGTGATTCCTCATCCACACTGGGCTACTCAATGCCTAGACTGGACTGCACGTACACTCGTAACCTGTAAGGAGGCACGGCCACATCCAGTCCTAACTCAGCATGTGGTGACACTTGTACACACAAAGTGACAAATGTAGACATTTAGTGGCCACTGGCTCAGGAACAGGCAAAGTCACCACAAACACAAAAACCTTTCCACAGTTAATCTCAACCAGACTTTTCAAGGAAATCCCTTATACTTTCTCTCTTCCCTTTTCTCACCATGCTGCCTCTTTTCTCCAGATGGCAGGGAATGTTTTGGATCAGTGTATGGTTCTAACATACATGCAGTAAATCCAAGGAGTGGGACCCAGTAAGTTCTGACATGTCACACACATAAGCAATAGCACATGTGCCATTTGGGTGTCACATAGCCCCACATAGGTTCCCCCCATCTGAGTGTGTGTATACATATTCATATGCATACAGACAGCCGATCAGCCTGATACCATTTATTGAAAGAATTATCTTTTCTCATCAAATTGGATTTATCAATTTGGGAAACACCATCTGGTTCTCTTTACATCATTTTATTATCAATTATCCTACTCTGTACTGTGATCTCTGGTCTTCTGCTTCTATCATAGTGTCCAGAGTATAGTGACTTATTAATGTCTTGAAATCAAGTAGTATAAGACCTCTACCATTATTCTCATTTTTTTAAATATTTTGTTAGTCTTGATTTTCTGTATTGTCAAATACATTTAAGAAGTGGATTTTCAATTTGTTACCACACAACAAGCAAAACAAAGTATGATTCTGGTTCAGATTTCACGAGATTGATTCATCAGTTTTTAGGAAATTTACATCTTAATAATATTCAAACATCTTGATGATATTTTCTCCACTTTAACTAGATTTATTTATTCTTAGTACTATTTTACAGTTTTGCACATATTTTATTAAATTTTCTCATGTCTCATACTTTTTAGTGTTAATGATATTTTAAGCTCAGTTTTTCACTGATTATTGTTTACAGAAGGAAATGCAACTTCCTTTATTTATCTTGCCACCTTATCAAGGGAGTCCTTTGGACTTTCAAATTGAAAAGCCATTTCTTAAGTGTATTTGACAATACACAATACCTATACTATACAAACCAATATAAAAACTAAGGACAATGTTGGTAAGTCCAAAGGCCTTTTTAAATCTCATGTTACCCACTGGTACTGTTTCTCCCCTGGCTTTCTGATGTCTGTGCACTTTAGTTTTTTCTTGCTTTATTACATATGTAGTAGGAGGTCTAATGGAACAGATGGAAATGGATATCCTTTCCTTTTCCATCTTGAAAAGAAAGTGAGGTGTCAGCTGTAGCAATCTGTGGAAGTACATCAGGTTAAAAATCCAATGTGTAGAACATTTTATTGTGAAAGGGTGTGCATCTGATATACTGGCATACTCATGCTTTCTTCCATTTGAACCTTTTAATATTATTAATTGAGCCAGTTTTTCTTAGTTTTCTCACTGTTTTTGCAATGATGGGAAGAGAACCCAGAGCCTCCAGCCTGGTAGATGAGTGCCTCACTGCTGAGCTGCACCCAAACTAGCCTTCTAGTATTGAGTCAACCTTACATTCATGCAACCCATCTTAGTCTCACTTCAATCCCTATGAAACTTCTGTCCTGCCTTACTCTATTGGATTCACTCCCACAGTTTCCTCTGGTCACCTGAACAAATGCTAATGACAGCCATGCACTGGGCTCCACGTGTGAAGGAAGAGCATGCACCGCCTCTACTCCTTCCTACCCTTCATCCCCTCAGCACATCCTCATGGGGACTTGCATGCACCTCACTGGGCCACAGTGGTGCAGCTTAACTGCAACTGCTGTGGTTATTGGGATGAGCCCATGACCCTCCTGCTGTGTGAGACTTCTCTTCCACCTCCACTCACCTCCTGTCTCCCCTGGGAAAGCTATCGTGAGAAATGCTGTTCCTTCATGTCACATGGGACTAGGTCATGCCACCTCACAACACACCATAGTCCAGAGCTGGTCCTCAGTTCTAGGGGCCTTCAGTGTGTTCTCAATCACCTGGGCCCTTTGTCTCAACTATTGTTGACCCTTTCATTGTGGGGGACAAAGAATTCTTGTCACCCTTATTCTTGAATTTCCCTTAGGCTTGCAAGATGGTTTATACTTGTCTTGTCTTCCAGGGCAATGGCTTAACAGTCAAGTTTTCTTTCTTTCCCTTTCTTCTACTCACCACTTTTCTATCCTCTGACTCACCACCTTTCCCACAAGCTTCAGTTAATTACTGTTGAATTCATGAGGATGCTTCTACTTTAAATTACATTCCCTAAATTCTACTTGTTTATTCAAATACACCTGGTTAGTTTTGATGGTTTTTCTCACTTCTTTGTATCCAATGTTATTTCCTTCAAACACAGGGAAGCACCCTTCAACCACCTTCAGGGTATTCTAGCTGCATCCTTGGTAGGTCTCTGTTCATGGCATGTGATGCCTGACAGTTCTTGCCCATGGTGAGTAGTCTTCTATCCTACAGTTTTGATATATTCAACAATGGGATATTATTCATCCATAAAAAAGAATGAAATAATGTAATTTTTTAGGAAAATGTATGAAACTAAAGGTCATTATGTTAGCCAGACACATATACCCAAGGTTAAAGAAAAGAAAAGGAAAGGCATAAAAGAAGAGAAAATGTCTGACAGAAGGGGCAAGGGGCTTAGTGGTAGGGATAGAGCAAAGCAGTGGAGCAGGCAAGAAAAGCTATGAGGGAGGCTGGATTCAAATAAAGCATAATGGGCTTGGGAGAGAGTTGAGCAGCGTAAGCACCTACCTGGCAAACACAAGGTCCAGAGTTTGATCTTCAGTACTATATGCTGTGCTAGCCCCAGGACCCTGGGCACAGTGGCACACACCTGGAATCGCAACACTAGGAAAGCTGAGGCAGGAGAATCACTACAAGTCTGAACTGCATAAAATTTTTTTTTCAAATAAAGCATAATGCACGCATGCATGGAAATGTCACAAAGAAGCCCATTTATCTATACAATTAATGAGTTAAAAAATTAAAACAAAAAAAAAAGATTTATAGAAAGTCTGTGCTGTGATTATCTCCCTTTCTATGGAATGCTTTGTACCAGATACCATATGACTCTGCCCTGAAGAGTCACCCTGTGTGTTCAGGATAGTCTGGCTAGGGCCAAGCAGAGTGAGCAGCTAGCAGCAGAGAGGACCACAGGCTCTTAGCACAATGGGTTAATGTGCATTCAAGGGCTGCACATCTCTAAATTAATCTAATTAATCAGCACTCTGTGGAGAGAAACAATTGGTGCTTATAGATACAGCTCTGACAAGACATCGTCTCAGTTCTGATATGTTAACCGCAGTGAGGGCTTCAGTTGATATTTGTGTGCTAGTTTTTAAAGGATGGTGTAATATAGAATTAGTTAAATAAACAAAGATATATTAAATATATTAAATTATTAAACATTAAATTAAATTATATATTAAACTACTGAAATTAAAAAATATATGACTATGCAGTAGTTAGGAGGCATCTGAGGAGTTGGTTGCATTTTATTTTTTCAGTAATGTGTTATCTAATTAGCTGAATTATTATGTGTGATATTCTTATGAGATTTACATTTGAATTTAAGATGTAGTAATTGACATTTTTTTCTAACAACTTCTATTTATTTGTAGTAAATAATTAGCAAGCTATATTAAATGAGAGTGATTAATCTACCTACGAAGTTGTGAATAACAATTGTATGCCTGTTGCCTCTGTATCATGAAAGAGCAATATTCAATTGTCTTCAAAATCAGTGTAAAAGTTAGCCTGACTGTCATTTTTACTTGTGACAGTTTATGTAGTCATTATGGTTTGTGTCTAAATGTCCTCTCAAAGCCTCATGCACTCATGGGGTGGCTTCTGGTTTGTGGTTAATTCATGGTCCAGGTGCTGGGATTCTGGGTGCAACTGCTACCCCTGCCCTGGAGGTGGACAGCCTGCATACAATGTAACGGAGGGAAAGAGGCTTGCTCACTGCTGCAGTGCCTGCTCTTCCCTTTCTCTTTGTTGTTTTCCACTACTGTGAACTGCTGCCCTTTTCAATGTGTCACTCTGCCCTGGAGCCAGCTGAGTATGGACTGAAACCTCCACTAATTGTGAGCTAAATAAACCTTCCTTTCCTTGATTTTAGGTGTTGGTATTTTCTCCCAGAAATGAGAATAAAGTGAAGCAAAACATTTTATCCCATAGATGGAGATACTGGCAAATAGCTATGGAATTTCTAAAATTTTGCAGCAAGTTCTACCTTTTTCCTCTACAGTTGGAAGTACTAGTGGAGAATTATAGAATTTATCTTATTTTTTGAGATAAATTGGTGGCATTTTGACTTCCAGTTTTCATTCTCTATTTTTTGCAGAAAGTCATACAAACAGATTTGACCTTGCTGTGTCTCAGTCTGAGATCTTCAAAGTGCTGAGATATCCAGAGTTCTGTCTGTAGCTTCTCAGGTGAGACTAATTTAATAGTTCCCATGCTACTCTTCAACACTGAGATGACAAAGCCTGACCCAGGTCTCTCACACACTCCACTAGGATTCTATGCCAGCCTCTTTAAACTGAGCAGTAGATACATCCAGGAGTCAAAAGATCAGCAGAAGAACCAACAAAGACTAGAAAATGCGCTGAAGGCGGAGGACATGGACAAGAGCTTAACAGACATAGAATCCAAGAATGCTCTCCCTGTGTAGCACCCTCTCTCCTGTAACTTCCTGGGGTCTCTGCAACATTGTAAGATAAGCTTTTTTTTCTGCTCTCAAGGTATCTACCTAGCAGTATTTATAACACCGAATCAGTCTCAGTGAAAAGGAAAGAGTCCCACCACACTGTACAATAATTCTTAATCAGCACCCTCAGGGCACCCAAATCTTTGTTCAAGACAACTAGATCAGTCTGAGCTTTTAAATGTGTACTCTTCCAACTGGTATTGTCAAAAAAGGTCTGAAAGGATCTCTCTGAATCTCATTTGGAGTTTAACATTCCAGTCTGAAAAGAGTCTGAGAAGAAAAGAGAAACAAAAGCCTCAAGCTTCTTAAAACCAGTTTAAAAAAAAAATCCTCCAGTATTTGCTGGTATAAAAAAGCCCTCATGACAGACATTATTACATCATTGCAGGAATAAACGAATGGAGAGACCCCTGAAATATTCCTGGCTCCCATCAAACTGTATGCCATTTATGGAAACTCCTGCAAAGATACCCCTGCTTTCTGGGGTAATGCTGGGCTAAAGTGGGGACCCATTGGGGAGCACTTTATTTTAAGCTTCCATCAATGGGTGCTTAACTACTACTAATTTAGAACAGTGGCTTGGGGAACTATATTTGTGAGTCACACACATATCAAATGATTCCATTGTGATTGGTTTTATGGCAATGAATGCCGGGGAGGTGTTATTGATGGGAGGCATAAAGAAATGGGCTCAGGTTTGTGTCACTCCGCTTAGCTGAGCCACTTGGAGAGGCTAAAGAGAGCTGGAGTTGTCTCCCACAGGCCCTGGGAGTATACAGCTGATGAGGAAGTTCCTCTGATCAAGTCATTAGCACTATTTCAGAGGAGCCAGAACCAGAAAACCCTGACCTAAATATTGGCACTGGTCCTCAGTTTCTGTTTTTCTTGCTACTGTTAGGGAGTTGAAATCATGAGTGATGCATGTGCCTCCTCAGTGAGCCACAGAGCTACAGCCATGGCTCCTTCATGCCAGCATGGAACACCGTTCTGCCTGGGATCCCAGTCATAACCTTTCAGCCCAATCCCACGAGCCCTGGGCACTAGAGACATCCACGCCCCTCTGCCTCATAGCGCAGGTAGTGGCACCAAACCAAGGGCACAGTGCCTCTTCCTGTTCTGCATGGTATGCAAGAGTTACGCCTATACATTGGACAGGCCTCTCAGGCTGCTCTGCCTCCTCACACAAACCTTTCCCTAAGTCCTGTTGCTAGAGGCTGTGTTGCTAGAGGCTCCTGAGACATCATTCTCCGGGTCTGCGCTGCTGTGCAGGCTCACACCTCCTCCATCACACACCACCACCCTCCATCTAGCATGACCATGAGACCTCCAGCATGACTGACAACCCTTTCTTCTATGCCTCTAGAGTGTTGTGTGGTTTCCTCCAAGACACTTGCACTTGCTTTCTTCACCATCATACTCCATCTACACAGGGAGTTCAGGGTTGCATGCTTTGCCCATGGAAGGCCTCTTCCAAGGACTAGGAAACAATATAGAAAAATGGTTAAGCCTCTAGGTGATGTTTAGTAAATGACTTCATACAAATATGTTAGTAAAGGTGAGTGTGTCTGGGCTTCTCCAAGTGTAAGAGCAAATCTATCCACTTGTGCTTTGCAGAAACCATGCAACATAAGCCTTGCTCATTCCACAGTGCCACAAAGAAAAGTATGGAGTGGGAGGAGGGGGAGGAGGAAGAGGAAAAGGAGGAAGAGGGGGAGAAGGAGGGACACAGGAAAGAAAAGGAGAGAGGAGGAGAGGGGAGTGGAGGGGAGGAAAGCGTAGGGCAGGGGAGGGGAGGGCAGGGAAGGGGAGAGGAAAAGAGGAGAGGGGAGGGGAAGCAAGAGGAAATGGGAGGAGAGGGGCTAGAGGAAATAAAACAGTTGAATCCTACAATCATGAGAACATGTCACAGAAACACAGGCACAAGTAAGTAAATAGTGTTGGATTACAAACCAATTCATGTACCCATATAGCTAAAAATAGATGATTGAATAAAAAAATAGAGGAGAGAAAACAGATTTCTATGATAGAATTCCAAATTACAATGTTAAAACTGATCTCCAGAGAGGTGGGGCATATCCCTCACCCCACCAGCAGTTTGCTACATCCTTTCTTACAAAGGTGCAGATCAAGGAGACTCTGTATGCCAGCCACTCATGCTAGCATCAGCAGTGGACAGTCACAGGGGCAACCAGGCTGGACATGGTGTGCCAAGAATGGTACTTCATAGCTATGGTCTCCCTCCTGAATTCCTAGTCTCCAGTCTACCCTAGAGAAACATGTCTGACCAAATCCAAAGAGAGGGGCATTTGAAAACATTACGTGGATAAATTATTCTAACTTGTGCATCATAACGTTGTTGAGGGGACCAGAAAAAGGAAAGGCTGAGAAACTGTAGTGCTCAGGACCACCTAGGTAAACACAGTGGTCGCACGTGATACACCTGGATGCGGGAGATACACCCTACACACACACAGGCACACATACACATTTTCTCTGCTCGCTCATCTGTTAATGGAATCCTAGGCTGGTTCCATTTCTTGAGTATTGTGAACAGGTGTCATAAAAAACTGAGATATGCAGGTATCACATCTGCACGACTTCCACCATTTTCAGAAAAATGGATGGAATTTAAGGATATTATGCTAAGAAAAATAAGCGAGACAAGAAAGATAAATATCACGTGCATTCTCTCATATATAGAAATTAAATTATTAAAGTTTTTAAAATAAAGAGATGATGTGAAAGTAGAGGGCCTATTAACGAAGGGATGGCAAGAGAGAGTAAAAGGGAAGGCAGACATGTCATGTGAAGCCCATTAATTTGTACAGTTAATATTCAGAGATAGACACACAGATAGGCAGACAGACAGACAGGCAAATAATATACCGTAGCATCTGTGGCAGACAGCTGGGTTTCAAGTTTGGAAAAACTCCATGCTGTCTTGCAAATGTTTCTTCAAAACAAAACTTTTTCTAAAAAATGGTCTAGGGGCGGGGGAGATGGCTCAGTGGAATAAGCGCTTGCCTGGCAAGTACAAGGGCCTGAGTTCAATCCCCAGTTCTCCCCCCACAAAAAAAATTAAAAAATAAAAAATAGTCTGTCTTTTTCTTCTTTCTTATTTTAGTTGTCTGTGGGGGACATAGAGGGCCTCCCTGTACTGTGCAAAGAGGTTTGAACAGAGAGAATTCGCAGAGTGAGTTGACAGAAGTCGGCGCGGAGGCATGCGGGACATGGTTGGAGGTGGGGTGGGCCCTCCCCGGCCCTCCCCCTCCCCCTCCCCCTCCCCCTCCCTCCCTCTGCTACTGCACTTGTCCAGCCATGCGCCAGCACCACTCGGGACTCTCGCAGGCACACCTGCAGTTCTTTCTGCACTACAAAAACAAAAGAAAATCTTCTGGGCACACATATGCCCTAGTTTTGACAGCATAACTTGTAGTTAAACTAGACATGACACAAAACAAAGGAATATGAATATATCAGAAAAATTAAATACTCAAAATGAATTTTGAATGTCCATGAGAACATGTGGGTTGCAAGAATTTCGGAGCCAAGGAATTTGCCAGCCCCACTTCCAAGACTATACTCTGGGCGCCCACAGCTGGGAGCTGGCTTTGGAGCAGCACAGACGGAGCTGAAGCGATTTGCTTAGGGCTCCTAGCAGAGGGTCCCAGCATGCTGCGCGCGAATACTCGCTCCTCTCCCTCTGCTCTACACTGATGTCCCCAACACCACTGGCACTCTGCATCCCTCTCCATAAATCCATTGCCACTGGGAAAGGGTTTTAACCCCAGTGTTACAGAAAATCACCACCTGTTTTTATAGAGCTCTTCTATGAATTTATTGGGGAAGATAAAAAAATCTAAACAATTAGCTTCAAAACAAAAACTCATCTTTACTTCAGCTGCAGATACCACTTATGCCTGCTATGAAGACAGTTATGGACGTGGATACAGTCTTTTGCTCAGAAAGTATGAATTCGTCAAGGAAACAATGCTCCAAAGCTGAGGTGGAGGAAGCTTTGTCGCGTTCTCTCTTAAATCCCTGGGAAAACTACAAGTACGCGGGAAGAAGCCCCTGCTTCTGCGCAGTGCACACAGCCCTCTGCAAAAACCTGTCCACAAAGAGCTCTCTGCCTGGTGCACTTCGCAGCCCAACTTCCAACCAAATTTGGATAAAAGAACCTGGAATCTGATTGCCAAATATATAGACACTCGGAAAAAATGAACTTGGTTTTTAGTTTTATGGCCCAAATAATTTTTAGCTGAAGAAAATAATAGAAATGAACAACAGACATAAAACTTTAGCCTGTGTAAATTAAATGGTTCTGCTGCATTAACTTCATAAAACCATAATCCTGTCCTCCATAAACTATTACATGCACGGCAACGTATCTGATTTATGGGGTGTAGAATCGATGGGAAAAAATTAATGCTTGAAAAACATATTAGAGACATTATTGAACAGATTTTAATTGAGATTTGATTTCAATGCCCCTTATCCACATGATTAATGGGTCCTACCCCTAGACTCCAGCAGGCTGAAAAGAGTCTTTAATATGACAATTAAGTATCTGTCTTTGGGTTTTATGTAGCTCTCCCCCACTCCAATCACTTCATCAGTACAGTGTGGCTTTTGTGCAGATTAAATTGAGACTCAATTTTCTCTATTTTCCAGCACTTACTTATGTTTTATGACAAGCACTAAATCAATTTTATGCTATTATTGATTTTTTCTTAAATGGACACAAACCATTTCGCCTTTTGCCCTTCTTTCTACTTTCCTTCCTTCTCCTTTTCTCACTGTATGCTTGATATATGGGCAGCTGAGGAAATTTCTAATGTTTCCTGAGATTTCCACAGGTCGTGCCAATTCATTCTGTTTTTATAACGTCAGAATTGACAAACTTAACCTGGAATTCTATCAAAACTTATACATTGTAGTAATGTGACAAGTACTGTGAGTTATTAGGATTTTTTTTTCTTTTCTTTTCAAAACAACAAAAGCCTTCAAGGCTAATTCATTTCTCCGTAAGTTCTGGCCAAGATTTCTCCTACAATATTGCCTAAATTTTTTGAACAGAAGCTTAAGCTATAATTTTTCTAACATCCTTGAAGTCTAATTAATATAGCAATAGAGGGAGAATCTATTTCATGGCTTGCAGGGAAAGGGCATTATCTGCGAGGTGCAATAACTCCTCTGAGGGGCTTGGCGACAGCAAGTTGTGTGCAATGCAATTAAGAAGCTCCCAGATCTTTGGGGCTTTATCCTCTATGACCTATGGCAAAAATTAACTGCTGCCTTGGGCAAAAGAAGTAAGAATAGGTACATAATTTGTAATCAGATAGCATTTTTTTCTGAGTGAGGAATTCTACAAGAAGAGCAGCTGGCCATACAGGCTTCTATCTACAATGGTCTCACATTTGCCTGGAGATGCCGTTGCTCATCTTTAAAAATAGAATTACATTTAAACATAAATGTCTGCCTCCAAAAATGATTATTATAAGATTTACATAAATAAGTACAACTATTAATAATTTATTCCTGAATTAATATATTTTATAATTTTATCTAAATGTTAAAGTTAAGCTATAAATAAAATCAATGCTTAGTGCTTTTGTATATCTATAAAATGCAAGGTAATAAATATCATTGAATTTGATAAGCAGTAGTGTAGCACTACTTACAACATTATTTTGAAAAAATTAAAATTTACAAATCCAAATCATTCAAAATCAAATGCTTGCTTTTAGCATCTTTATTTCATGTAATGTTAGTTCACATTTAAACTTTAGAGCAAAAGGGAGAAAAGGCGACCTAATGAGAAAGTCAATTTTCTTAAAGTGATCTAGCTCCTTTTTTCTCCCATCTCTATGTCCTCTGAAGAATGTGACTGAAAAATGACATACAATACTCTGTAATTAATTGTAGGTCAGTGTGCCAAAGCAAGGTTCATTAATACATAGGTTAAAGAGCAAATAGTAGTTAAATGTGTCCTATGGAATTGACCCCAGAATGATTTATGACAAGAGTTTGGATGCCCACAAGTTACCCCACACTGAAAGAGGCTGAGCAGTCTGAGCTCCAGAGATCCTACTGCAGCAATGCAGTCTTCAGGTCCTGCCACTCACACAGAAGGCCGAGGCAGGCTGCAGCCCAGGCCTGGCCTAGGGGATGGACTTCCGTAGCTCCTTGAGAAGGGCCCAGCGATGGATGTCAGCCCGCAGGTCCTCCAGGATCCTTGCATGGGTGTTGGGTTTAACAGTCTCCTGAGCTGAGGACAGTAGTGAAGATGTCACAAGACAGCCTTCTTCCTGAAGTTGGCATTGTGCCTAGCAAGTGAGCAGGCCTGAAGGGGCCACACGTCCAGGGGCCTGGAGGTAACAAGGACAATATTTTTTTAAAAAATACATTCAAATATCATTTGTTAAACAAAATACACACTAATAAGACAAGCAGGACCAGAGAGAAAATAAGCAAGTGATTGAACAACATAATTCACAGAATATAATAAAAACAAAGGTGATGATGAAAAGCATAAAAACTGGTGTCTGTTCCACTTTTACTGAAAGCAGCTTCATTGACTGAGTGTGGCTGGTGTTTTCTCTTCTGATAGTTGTCTGCTCTTTCCCAGGCCATGTCCTCAGCCTTGGCACCACCACCATGTGACAGGCTTCCTGTGTCTTGTGAGTTTTGCAGCATCCTGAACCCTGCTCCCTAGGACAAGAAGCACCCTGATGCAGTCAAGAAAACCCAATGTATCCAGAAACCATCAAGTTTGCTGCAGGTGGAGTAGGGCAGCTGTGCCCCCTGAGGTCCACCACGTCCTAGCCTGAGCTATTTGTGCCTCAGACCTGCTCCACACAATGTCACAGGGCTCACAACAACTTCATGCTGCCCTGGCTTCCTTTCCATGATTGCATTCATGATTTAGTCCATGCTTTATAAACTTCAAATTAGTCATGAGTGAATAATGCTCTATTTGCTTACAATCCACTTTGATCTAGGCAATGTGTATATCCCAGAATTTCCAAATGCAGCAATGCTATTCACTCTTAATGATCATGAAATCGTTCTAACAGAAAGAAGTAGGGCACATTGACCAGAGTGCACCTCAATGACAGTTACCTTGATTTAAAAATAAAATAGGAAGCGCTCATTAAATTATCTACTGTTAACCTCAGGCATGGTTCTGGAGATCCAGAACACTAGATTCAACTTAGTTCTGAAAATAAGCAGTGGCCATCGTCGGGGGTCAGGCAACATGAGCACAGGCGAGTGGGTACAGACACCTTTCTACTACACCATTCCTTTGTCAGTCTGGCCCTTAGACTAAGAGCCAAGGGCAGTGGACACCAGCAGCCTGTACTCAGAGCACCTCCACAGCCTTAAGAGGATGCCTCCCTGACCCACCGAGGCCTGCTGCAAGACCCTAATCTCCTGATGTGCTATCTTCTCCTTGTTCTTCAGTTTCATTGGCAAACTAGTAGAGAATTAGCCACTAGACACCCATGGCCTCAAGGACTAAAAATTCTTTATTTTAGCAAAACGACAGTTAGAATACTGGGAAGAAAAGGATATTTAAACAAACTGAATTTTATTATATAAGCCAAAGCACAAAACCCATGTAAAACATTACTATTAACATTAAGAAAACACATATCCATGTTCTAAACATCTGTTACCAAAACTAAGGAAGTGAAATCATAAATAAATATACCTCTCCTCATGCAGCTTAAATTCTGATGATATAAATGATTTTAAAATGACTAAAAATACTTAAAATATCAGGTACTTACAGTATCAGAGAACTACTGGAAAGAGGATTAGAGAATTTGTGAGTTGAAGTTGTTACATGAGGTTTTTATTAAAAGGATCAAATACTACAAAAATCCAATTTAAGGAAATACTTTCTATTATAGAAATACACAGTATTAAATTGTAATTAAAATAAACTCTCCTTTAAAATCTGTCTGAGGAATTGCTGGTAGCAAAACTGAGTCACATGGTATGTATGTTCCCTAATCTGCTCATTTTTGAGAAATCATCAACATTGTTTTCTCTTTAACCAGAGTTTGTGTCTCCATTTTATCCATAGCTTCAATTAATGAGCTAATTAAGGCAAGATGGTGTGTTTTCCTGAATAAATTAGGTCACTGCGGCTCTGGAGATGGAGTGGAATATTGACTTGTGTCAAATGGGGGAAAAGCCACGTAGGCCTTTGTAGATGTTCACCCTTGGAGCCCTTTCTAAAGATATATGTAACAATGCTCAAAGCCTCCAGAGGTCAGGAAGGTCTTCATGGAGAAGGGCAACTTCTTCCACTCCCACCTGACAATCCTTGATGCCCTGGGCTTGCCCTCTGCCCGCTCCTCAGCCCAGCCCACACCCCTTGCCTCCTACCTTCCCCACAGCACAACTCCCTCAAGTCCTGAGTTTAAACACAGCAGACATAAGCATCTGCAGGAAACCACACCTGGGACTCCACTGTACCAGTGCGACTCTTGAATTGGAGAAAGGTGACATCAACCTGCACACACAGGCTGGCTAGAACAACTCTCCAGGTGCTGGCTGGTGTGGTAGTCTCCATTTGGGTCTTTGATTCCCGTGTCTCTCAAGATCTGGTAGCTCAGATCTGCCTAGCATCTGCACACACATCCCTCTCTAAAATAATCTGTCACTCCTTTCCTGGAGTCGCCTGTCCCCCCACAGGGGGCAGGCCACCCGTCAAGGGGCACTTAACAAAAAGGCCCCTCTTCAAGCAGAACACCCTGGTCCTGAAGCAGCTACCCCAGCAACAGGGCAGCAGCCATAGGAGCAAAACACCTTAACTCAGCTCAGAGGGGGCGGGACCACCTTCCGTGTGCAGCTGTAGCTGGAAGCTGCCTGCCTGAGCCGTTAGAAAGATGTGCAGAAATTACCTATCGTTCCCTGTAGAGGCATCCAGCAACCAGCCCAGCCCAGCCTTCCAGCGCGGTGATAATATGCTCCTATCAGTTTTAATAGCCCCATGCTGGATTCAGGAGGTATTATGGATTGTACAGCAAGCATATTGTCATTAAATTAAATTTTCAGAACATTCCCCAGCTCATCACAAATACCACAGAGAGTAATCATAATCGGTTCTCAACACATGTGTAATTGCTTTCAGCTGGCGTCTTTTACAGTTGACATTGTTCAGCAGTGATAAGGTGATTGGCGATTTGAATACACAGCTTGTTTCATAGCTGCCGTAATTGAAATATGGTATGTGTGAATGGAAGATTACATTAAGACCTAGGATAATCACCTGACATGAGAGTAATTGAGTCTACAATCTGCCACTGGGTCTCTCAGGGAGGGCTGGAATGAAAAGAAGCCATTAGTCGATTACACCAGCGCTGCCGGCTCCACGCTGCAGTGCCAGGCTGGCATTCCAGAACTGCGGGCGACGTGCTGGCGCTGTCGAGGGCACCATAAATGACAAGGAAAGGAAGGCGAAACAAAACAGTGCAAAAGAAAAGTTGAACTCGGCTCCACAGGGAAAGCGAGGCCGGTTCTAGAACAAATGCTCCGAACGTTCTGGAAACTTTTTCCCAAGCTCTCTGCTGGGCTTGGTGTCCAAGCGCTGCAGGGGAAACAGGACCAACCCAGCTGAGCTCCATGCCTACCCCCTGCCGCCCTGCCCTCTGCTGCCTGCTGTCCAGTTCTCTCTTCTCTCTAACCTCACTTTCTCACTTTTTTTTCTGTCTCTCCTTTTTTCCATAGTCTCTCCTTCCCTAGTCTCTCTTTCTCCTCTTTCTCACTCTCAGGAATTCTACTTTCCCCCTTCCACCTACACCTTCCTTGCAATGTACTCAAATCTCCTCCCTACTTGGGGCTAATGCAGCAGGAAGGACCTGGACAAACATCCCTACCCTGGAACCAACAGGAACTGGGTCACACATCAGACCCTGAGAGGGTGGAAGCCAGGGATCACTGCACTGAGTTTCAGTGGTTTCTGCCTGGTTGTACAGGACTCCAGACCCCAGGCTTCTGGTGGACACGCTCTTGCTAACAAGGTTTGAGTAGCAGCAGTGTAATATATGCTGCACCACGAGTATGACTGCAGCAATCTAGACACAAAGACCTGTGTACAAGGTTTGAAATTATTGAACAACTGAAGCAGTTACAAGACAGGTTTGATCTGCTACTGGCTCAGAGCAGTCAGTTCTGCCTCAGTTATTCCTCTATCTCAGTTATTCCAAAGACAAAAAAATTCACCAAGCCTACTTCCCATCTTCATATTCTCACATAAGTGGGCCTACCTATAGCTACAAGATTAAACTAATGCCAATCGAAGCATCTAGGAGGGTCAGTTCAGTGAAACCATCTTAACTAGGTGTTTGTGACTAGCATGTATATAAATATATGCAAAATGTATATTAATATATAACTATATAAATATATAGCCATAGCATGGTTTATGTAAAAGGTTCTCTGTGCAATTATGTGAAATCCCCATGGGATCATAAACTACAGTAGAATGAATACTAGACACTATTATTTGCAATGACAGTTGTGACTGTGCTTCACTTTGACCACTTGTGTCTTTACCTTGGACAAGGAAACCATTTGCATAAAATTGTATTTCGTAAAGGAACTGCTTGTACTGATAAACATATGGAGGAGGGATCTGAGTGGCTCTCCAGCCTCCTCTGGTTTTTCTCCCTTAGACCAGCATATGAAGAAAGTGATCCTGAGATATTCTTGACCTTGGAGAGAAGTCTGAGAATCCTAATCGACCCAAGATGAAAATATTGATGGGGAAATCCCAGGAGAATTTAAAAAGCCATTTCTCCTCCTGAATCAGAAGCCAAAAGAGTTTTCTAGTAGCCGTTGTCAAGTTGAGGAAAGCAATACATCTGAGTGTCCAGGCACATTGAAGAGCTCATTAGCTCAGTCCTGGCTTCAAAGACAGCACAGCCCAAACTTGCTTGAATCTGGACATATGCACATCTGCCCGAGGACAGGACCCGCCCACAGGCTCCAGCCCCTGCTCAGTGCTTATAGTCCACAGTGAGGAACATGGTCCAGTGTGAATTAGGCATCCAGGAGGAAACCTGAAGACAAAAGCTCAGGTTGCTTTTCTTTTTGAGGAATTTTCTCCTCTTTGCATTATCCTTTGCAGTACCTTCCCCAAAACTCAAAACTTAGCATTTTTTCCTGAGGAGCTGACAGGCAGAACTTTAGTTTGTCCCTAAAGTGACAAAGTTTTACAACATACAAAAAATACAGTAGCACTGTACAGCACTGTCAATATCATTTATAGCACAATTTTACACCAAGGCACAAGTGTCATAAAAGAGAAATAACTTCTATCAACTCCTCTTAAATGACTTATGTCATAAATAAGTCAGATTTCTAAAAGAGAACCAATAAAGTCCTAGCAAATACAATTTTTCCACTAAATAATCACCCTGACCTCTTCCGGTAACATTAACCTCCTAAAAAATAATAACACCAGTCTTGGGACAATAAAGTGAATCCAGTCTTGGTAAGGCAACTCTCAGGCCTTCCCTCAGAAGGGATGGAAAAGCTAGCATCAACATGGATTGGTGTTTGTGGTAGAGACTTAAATGAGAACTGGTTCGGACAAATGGTGATTTTTCCGTTCTGTTCATTATTAGATGTTCACCAAGCTGCTGGGCCACTCATGCTTTCCTTCCTTATGCACAAGCTGACTCCAGCCATGACCGTTCATATTGCCCTATTCATGACTGTCCTGGCCACACTCTCCTGTTTACCTGTCTCCTATCACAGACACAGGCACAACCCCCACATCCGCGCGTGTGCGTGCACACACACACACACACACACACACATGCACACACACACATGTGTAGCCTCCTGTCTTCATCGGGTGGGTGGCTGAGAGCCAGTAGGACTATGTTCTCATGCACAGGCATTGCTTAGGAATTGTCAGCTGAACTGGAAAGCAGGGTGAAGATGGGCTTCCTTGGAAATGCTAGATGAATGTGCAAGCAGACTCAGAGTTCAGTGTTCAGCTCTGCTTCTCAAGCTCTATTTTATTGTATGGTCATGGTGGACATGCTGTCCAAGTGATGCACACACAAAACTGGGTAATAAGTTGTGCTTGAGGCTTCCCCCACAGAGCTTCTGTCTCTGAAATTCATAACCACTGCTACCCAGGCAACAGTAATTGTCACACAGGGCTGAGTACAAATACTTGTATTGTCTTGTAGTCATGCTGTACATAATACATTTATTTTTTGTTTAATGTGATGTGTAACAAATATAAATAAGTATTGGAAAATACAATGCCCACTGGAAAAAGTGAAAACAATCTTTTGAAATTAGTTATTAATCTATATTTCCTTATAAAAGAAATACCTCATTTCTTAATTTGAAACATGTGAATTCATATGTCAATAGCAAAATTTCTACTATCTTTTTATCCTTATCTGGACAGTTGTGGGTTTAAAGAGAATTAACTTTTCAAGTGAGTAATAATTTGTAATTCATTTGGTTTTGTGTTATTTTTATATTTGATTTTATGATGATTATTTCCTCTTCCACTTACTGTTAATGAACAGCAGGGCTGCCTGGTGCCTCGGAGCCTGCGCCTCAGTCCTGCACTGCGGCCCTCAGCATGTCCTCACATTGCTTTACTCTTTCCTCACAGTCAATCATCAAGACAAACCACACCCACAGAGAAGCACAGGAAAGTGGAGGAAAAAAAAAAAACACCCTAGCTTGTATCTGCCAGCTTAGTGTATAATCTCAAATCATTTTTTAATTAAAATTCCTAAATCTTGAGAATGGAACCAATTGTAATTTCATTTGAGAACCTCCTCTTCTATCTAGTGTACTTGAAGTTTCTCATCTCCCTTAGCAGATGATTTCCACTTAGAATTTAGACAAAACAGAAAGCGGCAGGGGGGTAGTTTTCAAACATTTATTTTTAAAATGTTGTTTGATATTCATAACTGTAATTTGAAACACACTATATATGAAACTAAAAGCTCCACTTTAATGCTGTTCCCAATAGTGTCCGTATCTGAAAATGTGACGGCTGCTCTGGTGGCCCAAGCTCTGTGACTCCTTCACAAGAACATTCTAAGAGCTGACACTGATCATCTCCTGCCTAAAGTGAATTAGGAATAAAAACTTTAGGGAGCTCATCTTTTATTTGAACTATAACATTTTCTAGTATTGAGAAAAATGACCAGTACACATATGAAAAAAATAAATATTGAGCTTACCAGATTTGTATATAGCTTATGGCTCTGCTAAGTGCACAGGTTAAACCTCACCCATGAATACAAAGCAGTCCATGCAGCACGGCATTAAACTCATGGCCTTGGTGATGCTGAGCTGTGACCATGAAACCCAGAGGGGCGCTGTGTGGCCAGAGCTTTCCAAGGCTCTGACTTATTTTGGTCTGCGCTGGCGTCTCACACTGCCCCGTAGACTTTCAACATCCTGTCTTTATTAACAGAGTATTAGAGCAGCATTTCTGTGCCACAGCCTCAAAGAGAAAACCATTGTGTGGTTTTGGATAAGCTAATAGATTTTCCTTGGATTCACACTCATATATACCTAGCTAAATTGATCGTATCATTATTTAACTTTTTTGCAAAAGCCCAGGAAGTCATAAACTGTAATTCCATCCTTCTGCATTTTAAAGATTTTGTATCACATAAGTCACCTAATTAAAGTGGCACTTCCAAGGACCAGTCACTCTGAGCTACTTCTCTGAATGATATCTTCCAGCTGCGATGATAAGCAAGGCGTGCATCGTGTCTTTGCAGCAGCCTGCTTTGCTGACATGCTTGTTGCACTGTCAGCCGCAGTGGTGATTATTTATCTTGTCCTTGGAGTGATGCCTTATTTGAAGTATTTTATCCTTGTCAGATTTACATTATGTCCTCACACATTTTCCCTGTGACATTAAGCTACTCAACAAAAAGAACTGCATCAGTATTGCTGTGCTGATATGGCGGGTTTAAATGTTATTGTAACTTGGCAAGTGCAGAACCAGGTATGAAGCATTACACTGCCTAAAACATGATTAACAACCTGGGGGATATTTATTGCCATCCAAGAAAATCTCTTTGAGAAGTAAAAAGGAAAGGAAAGGAAAAGAAAGAAAAAGGAACAAAACAGAGGAGAAGAAGAGAACAAAAAGCAAGAAAATCCTACAGTCTTGGATGTCTTTGGTGACTTTCCTCAGGACATCCATTTCTTCTCCTGGTATCAGCTGCATCAGAGAAGGACATCTGCTTGCCACAGTACAGGCAAAAGATAATGAATTCCCTCATAAACACACATTAACACGTTATTTTGTGAGTCAAGTTTATAACAATCACATACAATCTATGATAGTATCCAAGGTAGCAAATTTATACAAATCATGGTGCCAGTCCCACCACTCAAGGATTTGGAGAACATTCTCTGAATCCATGCTTCATGGATCATATGTGGCCAAACAGGTACTCATTGACCAACACTGAGGTACAGGAGAAAACAAGCTAGAAGGATCTCCAACCATGACATTGGATGGTTGGGCCTCTTCCTCAACAATATGTAAAACTGAGTGTTCTAATATAAGTAGGAGGCAATTAAAATATTAAGGAAATATATAGATAGTACCAAATATCGCAACAGTAGAAGCTAGCACTGGTGCATGGCTTTACAAAAGGGAAAACTTATAAACAGCTACCACCATGGGGCTAGACAGTAAGTGAGTTAGGCATCTGACCAGTGCCTAGTGGCTTGGAGAAAGGACACATGAACCACATCTCAAAGCAGAAATGCTGGTAAGAGTGCAACAAAGCTGGTACTGCAAGACCCAGAAGAGCTGTGAGCTCTGCTGGGGTGGATGGCCCAGCAGATTTCCATGCAGGAGAAGATATGCTCAGCCACTGCTGCTACCTACAGTTTCTTCCAAGGCCCTAAAGGAAGCCAGTTGATTAAGGAAAACATAATTTTCAATTTTAACATCAGAGGAGAATAGATAAATGGCATGCACATTATCAACAAGACATTAGGAAACATGGGGAATAGAAAGAGAAGGGCAAATAAATTAATGGTATAATTCCTAGAAAGGAGGTGAGAGATGCTATTGGAAGAGATGAGGGGTGAGCATTTATTTGGAAATAATGAAGGCAGTAAATTCTGCATCACAAGCAGAATGAATGAAAATGAATCTACATTTTCATATCATATTGATGACAAAGAACAATAAAGACAAACTCTCAACATCAGTATTAAAAAGATATCCCCAAATGATCAAATTAGGACAGATAGTAATAATACAAGCAGAATAGAAGTTTGTAGTGTTTTTATAATGCTGAGAAAGCTGTGTCATGTACCTGGAATAGGCTATTCAGTTAAATTACTGTTAATAGCAAGCACAGGGACTTGGGTTTGATCCCCAGCATCACATGTCATGCTGGTGCCAGCCCCGGGTGCACTGAGCTGGCCTTCGAGTCCAGGCATGGTGGTGCATGCCTGTAATCCCATTTCAGGTGGGGGGCTGAAAACAGTAGCATCACTATGAGTCTGAGCTGAACCAAATACATTTAAAAATATCATTAATAAGTCAGGATGAATTAAGACACTTCCAGAAAACATCAATATTAATAACCAAATTTATAGTGCACTTTGTACACAAGAAATTGCTCAACTATTTACATATATTAAGTATATTGTTCATCACAAAAACAGTATTTGGGAAGATTCTATTCTACCCCACCTGAAAGATGATGATTTTCAAGTACTAAATTTTAAATAACTTTCCAAAGTACATATATCCAGTAGGCCTAAGACAGTTTACTGCTAACACATGCTTAATGAAGAAAACAGTGAGAATCTGTCAGAGAAGAAAAAAATTTACAAGAAATCAAATGATGGGATAAAAAGGGGAAAATGATAGAAATTTCTAAATACAAAGATTGAATTCCTCCTTTTTTTTTTTTTTCAGTACCAGGGATTGAATTCAGGACCTTGCGCTTGCCAGGCAAGTGCTTATTCTACCAAGCTATCTCCCCAGTCAAAGTAACTCTTGTAAGACAACAATAACATGACTTGCTCAGAAGGATGTTGAAAATTAACATATTCCATATTGATGAAAGGAGGAAGCTATTGCTTATATTTTAGAATTGTTTGGAACAAGATTTCTTATCACATATTTACAAAGTGTATATTTAAAAAACTAGGCAATGAATTCTAGTTTTAACAAAACTTGTGATTCATAATAATAACAGATAACAGGTATTATTGTTCAAATGGTCACTGCTGGATGATAAAACAATGTTTCACTGAGAAAACAGTAATTCTAGCTTTCTTCAACAATAGATTTTAATATATAAATGAAAATTATGGAATTATAAGAAAATATTGAAAAATCCTTAATCACAGTTATATAGTTTGTAACTCTTTTGCTAATAGTTGATAGTTATCCATAGACCTTAACACATCTGTCCACCCTTGTTTTATAGGCATTCCAGAGACGTACAGCAAGCATTTGGAAAAGTACCGCTTTTCAAGCCTACATTATATTATATTGTATTTAGTACAAGTCTCTAGGGTCTACAGGGTCTCACGATGTAGATCAAACTTATAGTGAATTCTCCTGTTTTCAGCCTCCTAAGCACTGGGATTATAGGCATGGACCACCATCCCCAGTCTCAAAGACATCTCAGGACACCTGAGGGAGAATCTGGACCTAACATTGAGATATGAACCATGTATCTTCATGATCCCTCTATAGGGCACCTCCAGAGCTACCCACTTGGTCCTCCCAATTAGCAGGACCTTCATCCTGTTACAGTTTCTTAAGATTTGGACCTAACATATACTTTCAGCATCATATGCTCAAATGTGGAGCTTTTGAAAGGTTGTTACATTGTGGGGATTCTATATTTACCAATGGGTTAACTCCTGCCTAGATGTACTGCTCAGAGATGGGAGCTGAGGGCCTGCCTCTAGAAAGAAAATCTCTCCTGCGCCCCTCTCAAGGAGAGTAACCCCAGCAGTCCTCCACACAGTCTCACCCTTCTGCCTCTGCTTCTTGGCTGCCGTAACTCTGACAGGTTTACTTTGCCATGCTCTTTCACCATGTTGTGCCTGCCGTAGTGTCAGCCAAGCATGGACTAGAACCCCAAAATCCTGAGCCAAAATAGGAGACAGACATCCAAAGGCTGGAGCTTCTCCAAAGATGCAGAAGGAGCACTTCTTTCTTTTATCCCTCTCATTTCTTGCAGGCTACTATGCTATAGGTCTGTGCCACCCACATCTACACCCACATGCAAGAGATGTGAGTCAAGGAGGCTTCTACCAAGATTTCAAAGTAAAACCTGGGGGACAGATAAGGTGCTGAGGAAGCAGTGTCTAAAGCTGTGGAATAAAGGAAAAGATGCAGCAGAGACCCCACAGGTGCTGGAATATCTGCCAAAGAAAGACTCGAGCTGTGTGTGAAGCCAACCCAAAAGAGTGACCACATTTACTACCATCAGCAAGGGCCTAGGCTAGTGGTGGCACACCTATACACAGGTGATATTTGTTTTCCTTTTAAGACAAAAGATGCTGTGTATGAGTAAGCTTTTCTAAAATAAAACCTCAGTATTTGTGTTTAATACTTGGCTTGCAGTTTGGGCACTCACGAGTCTCTAAAAGGTTCATCCTTCAGTGACATGGAGTTAGAATACCTAAGCCCTTAGAAGAAATACTTTGCTAATATATTCCCTAAATGCCGGAAATATACATACAGGACTTAATATTTGCATAGCTGGATTTTAGCCCCGCTTTGATCTGATGTTTATCTATACCATAGATATAGATGGGAAAAGAAGTATAGAAATATTTAACTTCTACCACTGTATGTTGAAATCATTTACAGTGGTACCTTGGGTCATGAACTGAATTTGTTCTAAAATTCAGGTTGAAAACTGAATCAATCTTCTGAATCAAACTGTCCCACAAGGTTCAATGTAAATAAGCTTAATCCGTTCTGAGTCATATGTGTTTTTTAACCACAAAACAGGCCTTTGCCAGATAGAGCAACCAGAATACCAAAACATAGACCAGCTGGCTGTGGGCGTGGGGATGCACACACACTTTTGAGGGTGGAGGAATTAGACATACCATCAATGCAGATGTGTCTGAAGCAGCAGCAAGGAGCCAGTTGTGCTCTGGAGAACTCCACCCACATGACACTAGACCTAGAACCCACATCCAGAGGCCAAGATCAGCTTCACACACAGTCCAATGCCCATGGCAAACTTGGGTGAAGTGCACAGCACATTTCTGAGATCTGACATGGATCTGACTATCACATAGCTATACATATTAGAGGTATTTTGCTACTTTTATTTTTCCTTCTTGTTTCACTGATTGGCTATCCTTTTCCTGTTTAGTTGAATTTCATCTTGTTTTGTGGTGATTTTTGTTTTCTTTTTTTTCCTTTTTTTTTTTTGTCTTTTTTTTTTTTGAGACAGGGTCTCTCTATGCAGTTCAGGCTAGCCTTAAGCTCATTTTGTAGCTCAGGCTGGTCTCGAACTCACAACAATCCTCCTGCCTTGGCCTCCCGAGTGCTGGGATTACAGGCCTACACCACCACGCCCGGCTTTTTTGTTTTCTTTTGAATTTTCTTTTTTCCTCCTTTCTTTTTCTGGTCTCATTTTTTCTTTGATTCTTTTAATTTGTTTATTCTCTTCTTCATCTTTTATTCATTGTTGGGTTTCTTCCCTTCCATTTTGTTTTCTTATACTGATACTCTTTCCTCAAGTAATGACCCTCAACTACTTCTTGAATTTAAATGTTCAAGTAGGCAAACATTGTCTCTTCCCTTTCAAAGTACTCCTTTGCATTCTAGTTCATTCTTTTCCTTCTCTATCTTCTAGTTTCCTAAAACACAGGTGACCATTCTTTGACCTCTGATTCTACTATATTTGACTCATTCATCACTTTATATTGTGCCCTACACATATTAACACCCCCAAAACCCACATACATATAGAATCATTCCACTAAGGGGGAAATCACTACATAAAAGTACATGATATATATTTGGTTTTATTATATAACCATAGAGTTTCCTGGTATGATTGGAGGCAGCAGGTTGATGGTTACCATTGCGTGTAAGTAGTTAAACTATATTTTAAACTCTTGTTACTGTTAATTGTACTATTTTGCCCATGCTTTACACATGTTATAATTAGTTTGTCTCCCTTTTATGACAGTGGAGTCAGTGGGGTCATAATCATCACCATAGCCCAGCATCAAAGGATTGGGTGCTGAGTCAAATAGCAACTGCTCATCTTTACAAATTAGGAAGACATGTTCTTGGGATAGCTATAAAGAACAAACCATATCTGGAGGATGTCCCTGGAAGCAGATGTCCCCTAGAGAAAACTCATATTAGTGAGAAAGCTATCGAGCATAAATAAATCAACAGGTATAAGCATATAAAGTGTTACACTTTTTAAAAATAGAAAATACAAAATAATAAGATGCAGAAACAAAATGCAATCCCAGATGCCCAGCCCATCCAGGATAAGCCCAGAACACAATGAGACAGATGAAACTGGAAGACAAATGCTGAAACTTTCTGAAATGATAGCAAGAGAAGTGAAAAACAGGTGAAAAGTCTTTAGAGAAAAAAAAATCTCAGGTACAAAAAGAAATGATGTTTAAAATCAAAGACATTGGATAAGCCACAGAAAAAAGAACAAATGAACTTAGAAAAATGATGGAAACAAAAATTTCTCAATATGAGAAGAAATGGAATCCATGAATCAGGTCCAAACAACAATTCAAAAGAATAAAACCTCCACTGAAAGTATATACAACAGACTGAACAGAAAGCATAGAATATCAGCTCTTGAAGACAGAATTTTAGTTAGCGATTATGAAGAGAAAGATATCCTAAAAATAGCACGAGACTGGAAAATCAGTCGAACAGCTGCAAGATGATGCAAAGAATAATCATATAAGATTGATTGGCATCAACGAGAAAGTTGGCAACAGCACAAATGCCATAGAAAAGCTCTTTACACAAATAATGGCAGAAAGTTTCCCAAGCATGGATAAAAAGGTTGATATAGAGTAAATGAACAAAACTACATAAAGATAACATACAAGTATGAAAAAAAAAAGTACAGTACAGTACAGGAAAAGAAGACACTAACCAATTTCTACCATGGAGAACAGGAAGGTGGTTGAGCAAGAAGTTGTTGTTTAGAGGGAGAGTCCCCTCCATGAAAAACATCAAAGAGATCTACTTCTGAGGTTGCCTCTGTTTTTTATCTCCTAGTTTCAGGGTCAAATTTGACCCATTTTCTTCTAATGTCACTTGTTTTTCCTGAACTCTGTAACCCTCCAGAAATGAAAGAGTACTCGATTACTTATCAGATTCATCATTCTGTTCATTACAGTGACCTTGGGGTGGTGCTTCTCAAAGAGTGCCTGGTACTCATTCCACTTTCCTGTAAAAGATTTTATCACACCAATGCCAACCTCCTCCGTGCTTCCTCTCCCCCAGTGGAGTGCTCCTTCGAACATACCTTCTGCTGCCCACTCTGGAGGTCAGCAAGTTCTTTTATCATGAGCTCTTTATATGGTCCTTAACAAGCTCCTTTATATCTGCAACATTGATGTTCACACCTTTACTCTTGCCTTTGGACACAATCTTCTGTACTACTTTTGCTTTAGACCCTTCAAAGTCACCTTCAGTGACACATTCTGGCAAGTTTTCTTCAGATCCAGTACATGAAAATCTTCCCAGCCTGGTTGTCAGAAAACAGTTTCTTAATGGTGGATGCTAACATTTCCTACAGCCAATCCATGAACAACTGCCTTGTGACCAAAGCTTTTGCATTGGCCTTCCACATGACAAACAATCTCGACTCGTTCACATTCTGTTCCTTCAGTGCATGTGATATGTAGGAATGATACACCAGTAGTGGCTTAACCTTTAGATTAGTGCCTGTGTTCATACATAGCAAAAGAGTCAATCTGTCCTTCATGGGCTTGTGCCTCAGAAATGCCTTTTACTCCTGGTGAGATAAGGTCTGTTGAGCATATTCTCCCACAAGAGCCCAGTTTCATCACAGTTGAACTCTTGTTGAGTGTCTTTATAAATTCCATGAATTATTTCTTACTGGCTTCTCTAGCAGCCTTGTCAGAATTGGAAAGCCTCACCATGTCTTATCATAATGTGGAAGCCACCTTACTTGTGGTGAACTTATGAAAGTCCATCATATATCACAGCTTTACTGATGTTCTATTGCATTAAACCGTATTAACAAGGTCTTTTTATTTCTTCCACCACTTATGTCCTATACTTGGATAACACCATTGTTCTTTTTGCCATATCAGCTCCTTTGATGTCATCATTATGCTTCAAAATAGCCAAGACTGTCCACTTTATCATCTTGAACTCTGAGGCTAAGTCACATGAATAATATGCTCACTTTTTACTGTAATTTTTTTATTCAACCCAATGGTTAGTTTCTTCAAAATCTTCTCACTATTCTCTTTCTTCTCTTTCTAATTACCTTCACTGTTGCTTTGCATTTTCTTTTTACCACCCTGTGTTCTGCCTTTCTTTGGAGCCATGTTGGGCTGAATTTGTACACTACTGTGTGTGCTAAAAAGTACAAAAAATGTCTATGGTGGGAATTTAGAAAGTTTGTCTACAACTGCAATCTCAGCTAGAAGTGATGACCACATGTCAGAATATGGAAAACAGCCATGTTTATGTTCCTTATTTGATGCAGGTCTTGTGAATGGAAGCTAAATTTTGCCAGAGGCTCCAAAACTGAGCTGATCACAGACAGAAGTAATTGCCAACCAGGGTATTACTGTAACTTTCTTTTGTGATTTTACAGGGGCTCATGACAGAAAATTTGACTTAAATCTCTGAGGAGACTTTGGACTTGGACTTTTCTAGCCCACTGCAAAACTGTTAAAATCATGGTGTTTCTTGAGATAAACTAAAAATATTTTGTAATGAGGTGATTCTGGGAGACAGAATGAGAATACAATGGTTTAGATCTAAAATGTCTCCCAAAAGACTCATGTGTTGAAAGATGGGACTTCAGAAAAGCGATTTGATAATATGAGTGTTGTAATCCTTACTGGATCAACTTGCTGAAGAGTTCATAGCTAAATGTGCTCTTAAGAACTGAGGTCTGGTTTAAAAAAGATGTCTCTAAGAGTTCATGTTTAAAGGGCAAATTCCCTTCCTCCAGCTCCTCCTGTTCTTCTTACTATTCATATTCTTTCCTCCCCCCCCCCATCTTACTCATCTTTCTCTGACTCTCAACCATCCCTTTCTGGCTGCCTGCAATGATGCTATGGGAAGACCAACTTTTACTAACGTTGTATTTCTATCATGATGTTTCTGTATCACTATAATAGAACTTGGAGATCATGGACCAAAACTTCTGAAACACTGGCCAAAATAAATCTTTCTTCCTTTCAGCTGTTTACGCCAAATATTTTTCCATAATGACCAAAAACCGAATAATTAAACCTTAATAACTTGAGATGTTCTGCACTCATCGCATACCTCAGACATAGACAGAACAAGGAAAGTGGGCCACAGGGCTATTCTCCATCAGTGAACATGAAGGGAGCATACGAACTAAAGGGAAAGCTTATTATATTAGCATCTATCTAGAACAAGCTAGGTGTGCTCCAGATTTTCAAAATGCCTCAGTATTAAAGCATCTGTTAATATAATTTATTGTTTGATACATTCGACTATAAAAATACAAAATCATCTAGTAAGAGAATAGCAAAGGCAATCCTGAGCAACACAGACTAGGCAGGAAGCATTACAATTCCTGACTCAAAATTATACTGCAAACTACTGTGATAAAATTGGCATGGTACCCCTTCCTTTGTCTACACCTGTCAGAGATGGGCACTCCATTGTCATTCAACTAACTTAGGTGCTTGAACTCGACAACACAATCCAACACAGTCCAGCATTCCACAACAATAGTGAGTTATTCAAAGAAGTTGTCGACCATAGCCATTTGCAGCTCAGCTTAATATTATGGCCCCTTGATGTATACTTCATTTTTATACTTTTCTGCTGGATGGTTAAGACCTAGATAGAGCAAGGCTTATATACCAACACAGTACAGTTGGGATAGATAATGCTGTGCTTCTACATAATCCTATGAGAGGCAAGATTTGCACTAATGGTGATTAGACAAGATATTATGTCAGCTTCTAGTACTATAGACAACCACTAGGAAAATAACAAGGTAGAAAGTATTAATTATTAAATCTTTGATGTAATCCAGATATAAAAAATAAGATACGTGAACAGCTACATTCTCTTCATTTAATGATAAGAGACATACGGTATAATAACATCTGTAAGTATAGTATCATGTATGCACCTTCTATGATACCAAAACATTATGAAAACAGTTTGCAATGTATGAATTTATCAAATCCATCTTGTCAAGGTATCTTAAAACTGTCTCATTGATATTTATACTTCAATAAAACAAAAATTAAAAAAATTTATTGATGTCTGTCTTAATAAAACCATAAGCATAATAAACTAAAAAATATTGGCATGGTATTGGCAAAGAAATAGCCTTGAAGATCAATGGAATAGATTAGAAGATGCAGAAGCCTCTACAAACACATTCAGCCAGCTGATTCTCAACAAATCAGCCAAACATGCTTACCGGAAGAAAGATAGCCTCTTTAATAAATGGTGCTGCAAAAGCTGGCTCTCTACATGCCAAAACTAAAACTTGAACCAGTAATAAATGGTGCTGCAAAAGCTGGCTCTCTACATGCCAAAAACTAAAACTTGAACCAGGTCTATCACCGTGCACTAAGCTAAAGTGAAAATTGATTAAAGATCTAAACATTAAAACAGAAACACTCAATCTCCTGGAAGAGAAAACAGGAGGAACTCTTGAAGACATAGGGGTAGGCAAGCAGTTCATGAACAAAATCAAATTGCAGGAGTAATACTTGAAAGAATTAACAACTGGAATGTCCTCTTATTGAGAAGATTTTGCACATCAAAAGAAATTACCAGCAAAGAGAAGACAACACACAAACTTGTAAAAAAAAATCTTAATAAGCAGTCAGACAAAGGTCTGCTCTCTAGAATTTCTAAAGAAATAAAAAACATTAAACCCCCAAAATTTAAAGACCCAATAAATAAATGGACATCCTAGATGAACAAACATTTCTCAGAGAACCAAATTATAGAAGAAAATAAATATATGAAAAAAAGTTCCACATTACTAGCCATCCAAGAAATGAAAATTAAAACAACACTGAGATATCATCTCACCCCAGAAAGAATGGCTATCATAAGGAAATCAACTAACAACAAATGTTGGAGAGGCTGTGGGGAAACAGAACCATTCTCCACTGCTGATGGGAATGCAGACTGGTGTAACCATTATGGAAATCAGTGTGGAAACTCCTTATAAAACTAGGACAGGAAATCCCATTCATGCCAACTATCCCCCTACTGGGAATTTTCCCAGAGGAGCTAAAAACATCATATCCTAGTGATATATGTGTACCTATGTTTATAGCAGCATGATTTGTGATAGCCAAATCTTAGAAAAAACCAAGATGCCTGTCACATGAGGAATGGTTGAAAAAGATGTGGTATTTTTATATAATAGTGTATTACTCATCTATAAAGAATGATACACTTAAAGTCTTCATATTTAAGTGGATCTTCACTTGAAGATATACTCATAAGTGAAATAAACCAGCCCCACATGTTTAATATCATATAGTCTCCCCAGTATAAGAACTCAAAAGATGAAATACAAATAGAAAGATGTAACACAATTAAAAAGAAAGCGAGAACTTGAGTATTGGACAATGAGGAGAAGGCAAGGAGAAAATATGGGAAACATGACAGGAGCAAAGCCTTATTTTTATATTCACAAGATGGTAAGGCAATGATCCTGAGAAACATCAGCAGTATTTGGAAACTAGCACTTACTTGGTGGAATTCTCACCCTGACTAACGATATGTGCTGATACCTGTGAAATAAGAAACTGCAATGAACATAGCAATGTGTACTAGAAAAGTCACATTTTGAATGCTTGTTATACTCATCTTCTAAATATGTACTGCTTGTCATGGCATACCAGTTATTGTCAAACTGTCTCTAAAGTAAATGTTTGGTTTTTTTATAAAGGATAGTAAATGAAAAAAGAGACAAGAAAATATCACAGGACTATACCATTACAATGGCATATATGGTTAGATTTCTAAATTTCTGTGTAAAAATATCTAATTGTTTATTCATATTTTTAAAATATATTTTATCTTTTAATTTTTTGACATATTCTGTATGGATTTTAAGTTTAACATAACAATACTTGATTGAAAATACCTGTTCCATGGCATGCCTAAGCTGTTTGATATTCAGACACATAGTGAGGTTAAACCAAACTGCGTATGTTGTAGGGTAATAATAAGCTTCTCTTCTGGAGGGTTAACAACCTAAATTTGCAGAACAAAAATTAGACAAAAAGAAAGGCTGCAAGAACAGCCAATATCTTGGCCCTAGCCTTTCAAGGTCAGTGAGGACTCAGAATTTAGGAGAACCTATACTGTAACATCATTTAACTCAGTTGTGTCCCAAATTTTCTGATCAAGGAGATTATGGGGCCACAGAGGAATGTGATCGATTATGTATTGTGTTCCTAAAGGGAGTCACATGGAGAAAAAACATTCTCTCAGTCTTTCACAGAAAGCAACTTGGTCAAGCAAATATCGTGACTCATTCACATGGCTGACACTGACCAAGGACCCACAAAGTGTGGTACAGGGTTTCAGAATAAGTCCTGGGAGACATGACTGACCTTGTCAGATACAAAAGTTAAATTTCTTGTTATATAGGTCTTCTTTATCTTGATCTTAACCATCCAGCAGAAAAGTATAGAAATGACGTGTGAGAACTAAATCCATGCTAATATGCTGTGCTGTGGAAAGCTCAAACCAATAGCTTCTGACATTGCCATTCTTGTGGATAACTCACTTCTACTTTGGACTACATTGTAATATTTTGATGAATTCATGCACCTACAATTTTGGATATTAATGGAATACTCATCTCTGAAAAAATAAACAAAAAATGAGATATAAATTAAGAAAAATTTTCTATCACTATATACAAAATAGAATAGATATACAGCTACTTTCTCTTAATTCAATAAGAAGAAAAATTTATACTAATAGTGTTTAGATAGGATATCATGTCTGCATCTTGTGCTATAAATGACTACTACCTAGACAATATGCAATGTAGTGATAGTTGTAACTCTCCTACCAACCCGTTTTGGAGCTGTCTCATTGCAATTTTTTCTCAATAAAGTTAATGAAAAAAATAATAATATAAAAACAAATAAATAAACAGTTGTGTATTTTTATACAATGGAGTACTACATAGACATAAAGAATGATAATCTTGTGACGTCTATAGCTAAATGGATGGACACTGGGACAATACTCTTAAGTGAAGCAAATCAGCCAACCATGAATAAATATATTGCCTCTCTGGTCTAAGAAACTGAAAGCTTAAATAAGAACAAAAATGTGCAATAGATGTTGTGAAATAGGAAGTACTCCCCTAAAATAAAGGGGGATTTGGGGAAGAGAAAACAAAAGGAGGAAAAAGAAAAATGAGAAAACAAGAATGAAATGTAAATAAAGCTTTGGATATAAGGATGGAGAAAGGGGACTGGAGGGAGAGAAATGGAATGGGACATGAGGAAACAGTGACAAAGCTCAGGAACTGTGGCTCCGACATCATGTGCCACAAATGTAGTAATACATGAATAAAGAAATAAGAAAATAAATAGGAAAAAGGAATGTAACTTAAAATCTAATTTATAATAATGTTATAATTTAAATGTTAACTAGGAATGAATTCAAACAAGGCTTTTTTATTCTATTTTGTTTTTAATTGTATTGTTAAAAAGAAACACACACACACACACACACACACACACACACAAACTATTCAGAAAAAACTCCAGGAATATAGTACAGTGGCATAAGTGCCTGCCTGGCAAGCACAAGATCCTGAGTTCAATCCCTGGTACCACAAAAAACAAAAAGAAATCAGAAAACAAAGCAACAGAAAATAATGCAAATACATTTGATTCCCAGCTTGCCATGCCAGCACCACCCCAGGGGCATGCTGAGACTGGATGAGACTGGGTGTGGTGGTGTGCGTCTACTATTCTTAGAGCTTGGGAGACTGAAAACAGGAGAATCTCTATGAGTACAATCTGTGACCCTGTAGACCCTCTACTAAGTACAAAAAAATAAATAAATAAAAACCATGCAGATTTTAAAAATAAAAATAGGAAATCAACAATGGTTGTTATATTGCTATCATCAAATTTGTTGTTCAGAAACCAGATACAGGTGTGCAAGACTGTTCAAACAACTAAACCTTAATGCTACCTTTCAACCAGGGCTTTTAAATAAAGCAGTATTTGAAGGACTATGTTATGGGATAAACAGAGAGGTGCACACCATTACACAGTGCATCCAACATGTGTAGATTCACCAGAGCCTCTAGTAATTTTCTCAGGACACTTCCTGTGTCCTGTGCCACCCTGGTCTTGTTCTGGCTCACTGGCATGCAGCTACTTGGCACATATCTCAAAGAAATTCACCCATGCATGAAAAAGTCACCAAACCAAAACTATTCACAGCAGAACTCTTTGCAATTTATTTTTAAAAAACACAATCACTGCATAAATTCCTATCGAGAGCAGAATCGATCCATTCCAGTAGACTTATATAATCTAGCACTTGGAATTCAACATAATGAGTTCCAGAGCTGATTGCATCAGCCAGAATAAATGTCAAAAACACAGACAAAGAATGAGAAAAATTTTATAGAAAATGGTGAAATCATTACAAAAACGTGAATATAGAGCTAAGTTGAGGGAGAGGCTTCTCCCAGGATCTAGTAGTACCTGAGTTGTATCCTGAAGATGACAATCAGCTCACCCACAGTAGTCAGTGGGAAGATGGGGAAGGAAACTCTGGAGCAGGGTTAGGGACTGAGACAGGGCCTGTATGCTGTGAGCTGAGGATCATACAGAACCGAACTCACAGGGCAGCCACAGACAGGTGCCAGTGGCCCAGAGCAATAGAAAGGAGTCTACTCCAATCTCCCTGCTGCAGGCAGCCCAGGGATGTTTTGTAGTTCAGACGAGTGCAACACCTGAAGATGACAGGGAAAGTAAGACTGCAGAATGTGGAGCAGAAGCACCCTTGTCCCTCTGTCCAGGGCATGGACAGTGAGCAGAAGTTCTTAAAAGGAGCTCTCTAAGACAGGTGGCACCTAGAAACCATGTTCCAGGAACACATGCTTAAAGTGCACTATGCAAGTTCAGAGGGATTCTTTGAGTTGCTTTGGATAATCTTAGAGAAGTCTAATTCTGGAGGCAACTGCACAGCCATGTCACGCTTTACAGGGAGAATGCAGAACATCAAGAGGCTGTGTGATTAAATAAGAATGACATTATTATTGTTAATATTAATTTGGGAAGCCAGAGAGAAACGTTCAGGCACAGTCATCACCTCCACCAACCTCTTTCTCTCTAGACACTGATCTTCCTAAGATCAGTGGGCCTCACAGCAGCTGTGTACGACATACACTCTTTGCTTGCCATTTCTGCAGACAAGGAATCTTAGGTGCAGAATTTACTAGATAACATGTGATAAACATGTGATTTCAGTCCAGGAAAATCAGACAGACCACCAGCTTTCTCACACTACAACAGTCATCTTTTTCACTTTAGATAAATTTTAAAACCCTATGATTTGTTTGTTCATTTGTTTGTGTGCTTGTGACAGGGTGCCTGTAGCCAGAACAGTTTAACTTTGCTAAATTTCCCAGGCTACATTTGAACTTGTGCCCTTGCTTCAGGCTCCTCGGCACTACCATTATAGGCATATGCCACCATGCCAACTCCTTAGGATATATTGTGAGCAACAATACGCCATGAGTCAAGACAGCCAAAAAATTAATTACAAGGATGTAGTTCATCATATTAGCAAATCACCCACTGAAATTAAAAGTCAGGTCTACCTTGCTATTGTGCAATCTAGTGGAAACACTCTGCTGCGGTTGTAATGGCCAAGATGGTAACGAAGACCGCCTGGCACACCAAGAGAAGAATGTTCACACAAAGTTTGTCCTCAGCACTGTCTGCAAAGCTTCAGTGAGATTTATTTCAGAGTTACAAAAAGATGTAAGGAATATAACGGATCTTTGCCCAACTCAAAAGATGCACACTGCTTCCATTGAGACTGCCCCGGTGGTGTCTCGCTCTGAATCAAGACACCTCTTTATTCTCTGAAGACTCCAAAACAGCCTTACCAGATGCCCAAGGCACAGCTGTATGAAAGCTGCTTCCTGACAAAACCATAGAGGTGAGAAGAGTGCACCCCAACATGGGGCACACTCCGCATACACCCCGCTAAGGCCTCCACACTCCGAGCTAATAGCAAGAAGCTCTTTCTGTTGATTCTGCAAATGTCCAACACCACATGCATGGAGTTACAATAAATCTTGTGTGTACGCCTTCCTTCTACAAAAGGAGTAGGAACTGTCCACTTGCCATCTCACCATCAGCTACCTCTACTGGGTGATTTCCAACCTGAGGACAACCAAGTAATTTCAGAAATGTGCTTCTCACCCCATGTGTGAGAAATGCAAAGACTGTGTTTAGGATGTGATATCAGATGTACAATTTGTCAATGGAAATGACTGGATACAAAAAATCTGCTTATATTTCAAAATTACATATTAATAGCAGTAATAAAATAAAACAATAACAATAATGTTTTATTAACCATGCAAACAAAAACTTCTCCCAGTGTTTGAAAGAGAGAGAATATAATGCATCGTGTTGCTCACTTCAGTGTCAAAATATCTGTTAGAGGAAATGGGAGAAAGACTGATTGCTGGGACAGAACAAAGCAGGCTGATAGCCAAGGTCAGAAAAGGAGGCTGCCCTGGTTGAAAACCCCATATCCCCTGCTGAGGGGAACACTGCCCACTCAGATGATTGTCCTCAGAGCAGGGACAACTAGCACAAGCATGAAAAGGTGGGCCTACTCCGCCATGCTGAGGTCTGGGTCCAGCTACAATCATGGTAACCCCCAGTTCATGCCCACAAGGGGGCAGCAGAGCAAGAAGTGTCCTCTTTCACCCTGCCTTGTGATGTCCAATCTGCCTACTGGAAGGGAAGGTCCTAACAAGGGCCTGACTGGCAGGGCACCAGTGATGGAACTTCTCCCAGCTAGCAATGAAGCACAAAGCCTGGAAATGAAGCTAGCAATGAAGCACAAAGGCAAACAGCCAGCAGAGATGAGCTGCTCTGTGAAACACTCACTGTGTGCCATAAGCTTTTCTTCCTTCAGTCTTTGGAGCAGTCCTCTGAACTAGGTGCTACTGTCATTGGCATTGCAAAGATAAGAAGACAAAGCCTACTCTTCCAAGAGAAACCCTCTCTTCCAAGTCCCTGAGGTTATTGAAGCAGAATTCTCTATCACCATCAGCTTCCTTGCTCTTTTAGTGTTGTTCCTACCGCTTAAAATTAAAACTTCATTATTCATTGGGCACCCAGGACTTGATTTGTAATAGTATTTCCCAATATAGAGATCAAGGAATCATGAAAGAGTGTCTCATTCTAAGGGCTATAGCAGGGAATATAAAGATGAATGTGTGGCATTGCATAGTGCCAGAAGAAAATAGATGTACACAAATACACACACACACACACACACACACACACTAACGGAAGTGTGTCAAAAGGACTCTAGAATCAATTGAAAATACTGGAGCAGTTTAAGACACAGGAAAATGTGTTCAGTTATGACCAAAAGAATAAATATTCATGAACCTATCCCAATATAAACAAATGATTAAATAAATGGATGAGAGAAACCAGACAAATTTGCTATGTAGAATTCCTCCCAGAACAATGTGCATGGACACACTGTCTTCAAAGAGGTAGAACGTAATTGTCCGATCTTCAAATAACTTCTTCCCAAATTATACACTACAAAATGGGGCATGAGAGGTGGAGAATCCTTCTATAGTGGAAGAATCTGATAAACACCACCCCTTCCAGTTACTAAGATGAACATCAAGAGTAAAATAGTGGTCAGTCATGTTAGTGCCATGTACCCTTGGTAAAATGTGATGAGAAGGGCATCTCACCTCTGTGGCTCTCCTCTCCACGTCTATACCACAACATTTTTCAGGAGGAAAATTCAAAATGATAGGCTACCAGGACCTGACCAGCACTTCTCAAAACTGATCAAGCCATCAAAATCAAGGAAAATGAGGGAAACTGTGGCAACAGAGAGGTTCTTATGGAGACCAACATATGCAATGTAATGTCCTAGATGGGACGCTGGGACAGTTAAAACAAAGGACCCCTGAGTAGTGTGTGGACTTAGGTGGTCGAGTATTATTTCCCTGTTCATTCACTCATCACGACAGGTTCACAGCATAATATAAGGTTTTAGTATTAGATTAATATCATTGCAATTCTGTCTGTAAATATAAAATTAAAAGCTTATTTTTAAAACCTTGACAGAGACTTACTCCAAAGAATTCGTACTCCACGATGATTCTTAATTATTGTTATTTCTTGTATGGTGTCTCACTACATAGGCCAGACTCATAGTGATTCTCCTGTTTTCAGCTTCCCCAGCAGTGGGATCACAGGTGTGTGCCACACACTCAGACTCAGTTGCCAGCTCAGCATGCCTGGGGACGGGGGCCAACTTGGCATGTGGTACCGGGGGTAGAACCCTGATCCCTGCACTTGTCTAAGCAGATGCTTAGTCTGCTGAGCTATCTTCCTGGCCATGTGATTCCCACTGCAGATTATAGCACTTGAACTTGCCCACATCGCTTACACAAAGACATTAATTCCCTCCAGGCAGACACACTTTGCATTTCCTCAGGGACCTGTCCTCACAGGCTGGCAAATAGTGGAATGGGACAGTGGTGCACAGCCCTTCATTTCAAATGAAGCAGCTCTGCTTCATTTATAGCAAGAGAGAGCAAGCAGCTGTGACTCAGTCCTGACCCCCCCCAACACCCACTCACCTGCTTATTGAATTCTTCTTCTGGGTGTGGGTGGAGGAGCAAGGGCCCTGGTTTCTCCTCAGTCCTGTGGCTGAAAGATGAATATGTGTACCAAGAAGAGGTTAAGGTGATAAACCATCAACACATTAAAAGTAGCCTCTGTAGGAACACTACACTGACTTGCCCATATACCAAGTGCTCAGATGCTACAAAGGTACACAGCATGAGGGACACATCAGCTTGGAGCAAAAACACACAGCACACTTTGGTGTTCACTTGTCTTGAATCATGCATCTGAGGAATATGAAGGCATCACTGAAATTTTCAGTGTGGAAATTACATTGTGAACAAAAGTTTTTAAAGACAGGAAAATGCAACAATATACCCATTCTTTTCCTGAGAGTTCAGAAAATTGAAACTCAGAACACATGACAGTTACTTACTATTTCTTTTAAATTGTATTTTGTTTTATTTTGGGGACAACAGGAAACCTCTTGGACTGATTTTCTTCCTCTGGAGTTGAGCCCTGTTTTAGTGTAATGCAGACACAGCTGACATTGTCCCTCATCCTGCTCCTTGTTCTGAGTTACACTATCCTCCAGATCTGGTGACAGTCCAGTTACCCAGTGTCACATGGAGTAAATTATTTATTATTACAGAACTAGTGAAATACAGGGCTCAGGCAGACTTCCCTGAACTTGAGATGCTCGCTCAGGGATAAGTTTTCAACCAAGGGCCCTGTTCCTGCAGTTCTGGCCAGGTCAACAAACACAGAACAGTTTGCTGACCCTGGGATCAGATGCCCCTACTCTGGCTCTGCGAGCTCTCACCCTTACCATTAAATAAGGTCCACTTACTCCCAAGCGTTAGCTTCATTGCATCCCTTAATAAGAACAGACTAAAGATTCCCAAATGCCCCAAAGTTATTCTCCGAAGACAATGTTGTTGATGACTTATCCTAGATCAATCACCATTGAAGGTCGCCTGTCTTCTTTGGCAATATTTGCTCAGTAACTAATAAAGATCAGCCTGCAGTTATTTATATTAGGTTATCATCTCTCCAGGGTGAGGCTTAATCCATTTTGCAATGTTTTTCCCAACAAGACAACATGAGTTTCTCCGTCTGAAAATGAATTAAGTGCACGGTTTCTAAATATGGGATCTGACGTTGCTCTTGTTACAAAAAGCAATTTATTCCCCAAAGGCTTACACCTCAAAGGTTATATAAAAAGGTTCAAATATCAATGCTATCCATTTTTCAATTACTGGGCTTCCTAACACCACTAGCTTTCGAACAGATAAGCAGTGGTATCAGTTTTCTTATTCACCATCTTATAGGTTTCCAATTCCACAGCACAGAGAAAGCAAATTTATTGTAATACATTTAGCTGCTTTGAAAACAGAGGTATCCAGACTGTTTTTTCCAAAACTATATAAGGTTTCAAATAGCATCTGAAGGGAAACTTACAAAATGCCAGATACTAATGATTGCAATTGTAGATAGAGCTTGGAGTGGCCACGTACAAACATTCATATGGGAAAAAAAAATAAGGTGACAGAAGAAAACTATTTACAACATACAAAATTAAAGGGCCATGCAAACTATCCACACATCCCTAAAGAATGATCTGTGGACACTTGTATTTTCATGCTAGAGAGGAAAAAACCTCTTTTATTTTCTGTTGTGCCTCCAGATAAAAGAAAATATCATCATTCATATTTTTATTCTGACAATTAAAAAGAAGCATTTGCATTATGTAATATGGAGGATTAGTTGGTGAAGAGAAATAATGTGATAATCACGAAAAAAAAGCGTTTTGTTGCTAACACAAACTTGTTATATGAGGTTTTCCATGACAGGCTAGCAAAAAGTGTTCTAATTTGTATATTTACATTGATTCTTCTCAGTAACAGAAGAAAATGCCCATTATAATTCAAAATAGTGACTTCTCCTTAGGAGATGATACCAATACTATGCACCATAAGAACAGAGGACTGAGAAGACCCCAGGTGTGAGCACCCTCTAGTAGGAGATAATTTGATAGTATGCTTCAATACAGCAGAGGCTCTGGGGCAGGAGGCAAGAGAGAATGAACCCTCTTCAGCCCATCCATGCAAGCACAGCCTAGCATGTTCACTGTTGTGCTTCAGGCAACATTGAAAGGCTCAAATGTCTGGGGTTGGCATGTACCACAGGGAATGCCAGGTGTTGAATTCCTTGAGGAGAAACCGTATGCCACCTGCCTGGTCACAGAAGGCCAAGCCAAGGGGCTGACTCCAAAAGGTTCAAAATATTGCATTTTATCAACAGCACAAGAGCTTGGAGGTTCCACTTTTAGAAAGTTTCTGCATTTTCTGGAGAAGGAGGCAAGGATTTTCAGCACCTGAAGAGAATATCAGTACCCCGAGAGAAAAAGAGGTAGGAGCCAGTAAGCGGCAATGCAGGAATAAGATTTGGTCAGGGCCAGGGAAACAGTCTGAGGAAAGAGGCTGAATCCATGTGAGTGATGCAAATAAAAAAAGCAAATAGGGGTCAGACAAGGACCTCTGTGTCAAAAGTGGTTTGACAGATGCCCCCAGTCTCGCTCCAGAATTGGGGACCCAGTGCAAAGTGAAAGTGGGAGTTCCTGATTCACAACTGTTCAGAACCTAAGATCATCAGACCGGAGCATTCAAGCTAGGGCAGGGTCCTCCTCTTTGGCTGCATTTTGGAGGACCCTACAGCTGCTTCAGGCCTCCCACAGACTGCATTGTCCCTGTGGACCCCACTGCCACCTCCATGTGTTGTGTGGTGGGCTGGTCCCTGCAGTCTTACATGTGAGAAATGTGGAATGGCACTTGCTGCTATTCTAGTGATCCTGTAGTTCCAGAAGAGTACAAAATAGGATGAAGGAAGAGGCTTCATCTTGGCCCCCAGCCAGCTGCCTATTCCTTACTGAGCAGTAAGCTTTGCAAGTGCTATTTCATGGAGTTCCCAGGATTATCCATGTGGGGAAGGCTCAGAACAAATATAGCCAAGGTCCAAATAAGTCAGAGGAAACCTTAAGTGCAAAGCAACCCATCTACCCACCCTCCTTAGCAAGATGCTTGGGTTTGCTAGGCAGGTACCTTGGTCACAGAACTTTGCATCACTGTCTTAGGGCACAGCTTATGTTGTTGTGCATGGGCTGTCCAAGGACATGCCCCTGCCACAGCTGGGTGTGAGGTGTGTCACAGATGAGTAACTCACCCTAATTTAGAACCTAAACCACTTGGCTTGTAACTTGACAACTGTCATGCACAGCCTTCTTCTTCCTTCCTATAACATTTCCTTCCAAACTCTGGGTAACTTTAGTGAGTATACTGTGCTCCCTTGCAGCCAAGACACACCTGTTATGGGAAGGGTTAACTTAATGTCTTGACAGTCATACATTAACCTGTCTGAGCACAACACTTGAATCTGAGCAACAACTACCGTGTAAAATGAGCCTGGCTGCAAAGCCTATCCATGCAGTATTCAATGTTCTGTTGGCATATTGTCCTGAATCTTCACCTTACAGATTGGCAAATGCCACCACAAAGAAGTAGGTTCTTTATCAGAGAGTTGGATCAGAGGGAAGCTACCTCACCCTCTTCAAACTGGAGTAAGGTTCAATTATCTGGGGCTGCTGACATGGCACATTTGGACTGAGTCAACAGAAATGTATTTTGCCCGGTTCCAGAGGCTGGAAGTCTCAGGTTAAGGTGTCGTCCATCTGTGCTTCTACTAGAGGCTCCAGGGAAAGACTTTTCCTGCCTCTTCCTACGTGTTACACTTGCAGGCTGTCTCTGGATAATAAATACATCATTGTCTTCCTGTGTGTCTGTGTCCAAGTTTCCCTAGCCATATAAACGATTGGATTAGGGATTATTCTAATTCTGCATGATCTAAATTTAGCTTGAGCATCAAAACACTGTTTCTAAGTAAGGACACATCCACAGATAAATGGGTTAGTACAGGGGCCACCTTTGGGTAATGCAAGTCAGACACAATAAAGCCCATGGCCAGGTTTTAGGAACTGATGTATTTGTGCACACTGCAATCTACCTCCTTTCCTGTGCTATAAGGATTAAACCAGACCTTTTTTTCATTTGTTTAAGGTTTCAATTCTTTATGTAATGAATGTATCAAAGAAACAGGTTAATTTCTCATTGATGAGGGTCCAGAATGAGCCTATTCTACAAATAGAGGTTTTCCTGTTCCAGGAGAGCTGTTCCAACTCCTTCTACAGCTGGTCATCATTTCTCGTGGGACAGTTTTCTCTTCTGTCCCAATACTGACAAAGGAAAAGAATGAAGGACTTTTCTTAGTTAAAAAGGTTAGCTTTTAATTTCAGAGTTAATTTCTACTTTCCTATCTATTCTGGTTGAACTGTGTCCCCTGGCCAAAACAAATGGTGAAGTCCTGGCTTTAGAAGCACTTTAATAGGGGTCTTTGTTCAAAAGAGGGTCATTGTAGACGTGATTAGTTAAGACAGGCTTAGACCGACTGAGCTGAACTGCAATGTAATAAGCTAGTGTCCCCATGAAAAGAATGATATATGAAGACAAAGGTACATAAGGAGGTTACCATCAAGTGATAGAGATGAAGATTTGGGTGATATGGCTACAGTCATGAGTAGGCTGGAGTTGCCAGGAGCTATGAAGCTAAGGAGTTACAGGAAGGTTTCTCTAAAGCTTTCTGGGTTTTTTAAGGCTTCAAACTTGTGGTTCTTTGTTGTGACATTCAAGAGAAAACAGCACATGACCCACCACTGCAATAGAGGTAACTGACCCTAGGACTCATCCTTCAATCATCTGGAAAGGGCAACTGAGAAGAACTCAGCTATGTGAGAAGCAGGACCCAAGGTCCTGCCTGCAGGGATAGCAGGGAGACACAGATGACCACAGTCATGTGGACTTGGAAGTTCAGGTAATCCAATGTGACAAATATATGTGGAGTTAATTAGGACAGGATGTTTCTCCTGGCCACGACTAAGTGCACAGTGTTGGCCACCATTGTACAATGACCAAAGCTGCCATCCATCAAATGATCAAGGGTGGTAGGTAATGTCTTCTTATTTAACAATCGCCCTACTATGGGCTTGAGCAAATCTCTCTGTAAATAAGAACTCATAATAAATGAACCTCACTCATTGATTATTTCAAACATATGACAGTTTTTGTGTGCAATTAAACAGAGTTATAAAGAAGTAAGAATTACAAATCATTGAAGACTATGAGGCTTTGCTCTAGAATCTGGAAAGGTGAAAATGAAGCTCTGGCCCCAGAGCCCTGAAGGAAAGTGGTCTCACTTCCACAGAGCCCACCTCTGCCTGCCTGCCTTTTCATCTGCCTGCAGGCCTTTGATGTCCAGGCAAGCTCTACACAAAGCTGATCTTTCCCTCAGTGCACTATGTTCAGGACAGCATGGCTCCAGAACTCCCTACAGGAGCAAAACAATTTCCTGTCTCCCTGTGTCTCTTCCCAGCATTTCAGCTCAAAAGACCTCTTAGTCATGAGGGGAAACTTCACTAGTGGGCACCTCTCTTAGATGCTCCTGTGAGTCTCCAAAATGACTGGCTTTGCATTAGATGTTGACTAGGAGCTCCAAAGAGATTCATGATGAGCAATAAAGTAAACCTCACTTTTAGAAAAACAAAAGCAAACTTAGGTAGCCCATAGCACTGAGACTGCAGCACCTACTTTCTGAGCTGTATTCTATTAGGTGAGGATAACTCCAAGAGCTGACATTGTTATAAATTATGTTACTTAAATGTCTTAATCTGTTTTTTTTTCATGATTTTCAGTCTTTGGGACAGGAACTCTTAACCTCATTTTAAACATGAGAAAATGAAGGCCCTGAAGACTAGTCCTCAATATATAGTTAGTTTACCTGATGGATCAGGGAGAGTTATAATCTGTCATGTAGCCCTTGTGGTGTTGAAGAAATTTCTAATGTATATCTCATGTACGGATTAGTTTTATGTACATATACTCATGGAAGCACGGTATCCTTGGGATCCGGTACCTGAAGAGCTGACCTGGGGGGAGAGTAACAGCTTACTGTATCACACAAGAGCCATCCATGCCTTCCTCAGCCGCAGTGGCAGACGCCAGTGTGTTCCCCTCTACCCTTAGCATTGATGATAACCAGCATACAAATGTAGTAGCTTCTTTTCATGCTTCTGTCATGGGGCCACAGCTGTCACAATTTAGGCCATGGTTCCTTATACACCCTAAAATCAAGTAATTTCTAGAAGAAAAGTTTCTATCCTGACTTTGTGTAGTTTTCTTCTTGAAAGAAAGTTCTCAAGCCACCAGCAAATCATTAATCACTATTATAAATAATACAAGCAAAACAAACAAAAATATTTTATATGATCACCTATGCTGTTCATCAAAGTTCACATTTGCACGTTGTAGCAATAGCACTACTTTTGGCTAAGCCATCCTGAGGAACAGTAATGGGAATAGCAGTTGCTCCCACAGTCAGCCAGCAAAGCCTTTGAGCATCTGAGCACTCAGATCACAGAGGGAACCCTACATCTCCACTGGAGAAGGCTCACCCTAAATTTAGATTTGGTGTTGTTCATATCATTAGTTCAAATCACTACAAATACATTGCAGTGATTCTCTTAAAATATTTTTAAAACACATTCTTAAATGCCTTCTAGCTCTAATGTAAAATCATATCAACTATAGTCATTCTAATTTTAATTCAATATATTAAAAATAGCTCATTTTGTTCCATAGTCAACATTTGTACAGCATGTCTTTGGTCCTCTCCCAAGAAGCCACCAGGCATGTGGCAGTCTGCTGACATGTTTAAGAGGAACAATCCACTGGTCCAGATTAGTTTTTTCTTTTTTCTCTCACTGCTATTTAGTACTAGAGAGCATGATCCTCAATTAACTATTAATAATTTAGTCATAACTTGGCTTTTACTGAAAGCCATCACCAGACACAGTCATGCTAGATTCTCCTATAATTGTAGGAACTTACCAGCGACGGCCTCTCCCATAGAGCCTCACCACTGAGCTTTAGCATCTCTGTAGCTAAGGTTCCTCACACAAGTGTCCCTCTTCCAATGCTAGGGATGCACCTAAGCCTGTCCATGTCCCAGCAATGTTCACTGAGGCTGTGCCAGTGCTACTCCTCCCATCAGCAGACCAGAGAACCTGTTCCAACTGAGCACCAAGCACCAAGCAGTGACCTATGGGAGAGGGATCTGTGCAATGAGAGAAACAATACTGACATGGAGGAGGGGCCTTGCACTGCTGGGTGTTTTTACCCTGTGAGTGGACCCATATGGCTGGCCTCGGTGGTGGATGGCAGGCAGGAGAGGCCAGGGACAGATGGGTTGCTCCTGAACACTCCCTCTGTACCACATGTGGAATGAATCTCAGGAGTTCTACCCAGGACCATGTTTCATCCTAGCAGAGGTCACCCATGCAATAATTAGCTGCTCCACATCCCCTCAAGATGCAAACTTAAACTTTAAGTTTGTATGACATAGTTTTCACACAAACTGGAGGGATCAAGAAGCCCTACACAGATCAGACACAAAATCCAATGTTTTTAGTTCATCCCATATGAAATGTATAAAATCATTCATTTCCCTAGAAATAATGACTTCTAGGCTTCTTGGAGCAAGGGTAGCACACCAGTACACACATGCACGTGAGCAAGATCCCAGACACTTCCTCGTGTACTTTGCCTGCTCCTTATTCTGCATGAAAAGGTTTTCAGACTTCCCAAAAGAACCCCACAATTTGCCTGGCCCTGCCCTCTCCCCAACCCTTGACACTGGCCTAGTTCTGCCATCTGACACTGCATAAAGAACCCCAAACTTTGTGCTTAGTCTGCAAACCTGGGAAGAAGCTGCTTTCTTGACATTTTCAGAGGGATGCTGCAAAGCAGGTATCAAGGCTTGGAGACAAAAATGAAAGCAAACACACAGCTGGAGCTGTTGTCATTGCTCTCCACTGAAGGATCCACCTATCATTCCTAAAGCTGCAGCTCTGCCAGGGACAGGACCCATGGGCTGATGCTGGCGGGGCAGTGACCCTGACTCCAGAGCCTTGTGCCTTCCTCCATCCTACTTTTGCTGTTGTCAAAACATAGTGTGTTACCAGGAACTCTGCTCCTCAGAAACCTCAGACACATGTCCACAAATAATGTTGTCTCAATGTTTTAATCAAAGGAAATCTTCCTTGTAATCAAATGTCCTCCTATGATAGGACAGTATAGAATGCTTTCTACAACACATTCATAACTCACAAAGATCATCTTGCTGGTTAGGATCCTAAGATTCCTAAGAACCTAGGGCCTGATCATCACTCACAGAAAAGTCTCTTTTCCCCCCAGGATGTCCTCAAAGCTCACTGTGCACTGTAAGAGTCTGGGTTATTTCTCAAAGGATAGATAGTGGAAGAGTCTGTACAGGGCAGGATTCTGCAGGGGCAGAGAAGCTAGAATACCCCATATTCTTCACTCCACTTAAGGAGCAAAATCTCAAGAAAGGTAGCTTCCCCTTCCGAGGGGCAATCTCCTCTTGGGTTTAAGATGGCACCAATGTCACACATGGCCCCATCTTCCCATGTGCCTTCTTGTCGACACTCTACAGCATTCAATTTCTTCAAACACTTCTTATTCTACTAGTCAATAGCTAAGCTGCATTTTGATGAAAAGTTTATTACACTACAATTTACTAGAAATCACTAACCTTTAATTACATGCATTGCTGTATGAATAACCACTTAAAGACTAGGCAAATGGAATTCAGAGACCTTTCCACCTGCAACGAGTTCACGGTCAAATTCTGGCTTCCACTGGCAACTCATCGTGTGTCAGTCCTGTGTTTTGGATACATCTGAAGAGCTATGTGCACCAAAGATCTTTTCTGAGTTTAGGAAGAAGGAGGAAAAAGGCAAAGAATCAGAGGCTAGAGCATGCCCAGAACCACCATGAAGCTCCACAAGGGCACCACGTTCCTCAGCCACACACTCCTGCATCAGGATGTTTTACATTCTATCACTTTGGTTCAAGTTGCAGTTTTCAGTGTATAGTCACTGTCTCAGTACATTTAAAGCTATGCAACTAGCATCACAATTGAACTTGAAGATGTCTTTGCCACCCTCAAAAGAAACCTCCTGCCATCTACAGAGACTCCTCCACCACCTCACCAGCCCAACACTAGCGCCCTCCAGTGTGTCCAGTATGGGTTGTGGTATGAATGCAGTCTCTGTCCTGTTGCAGAGGGATCCAGCTTGAGTCAGCCCCAAAGCCTTCTCTGCTCCGAGGAGGTGGCATAAGTGAGCAGTGAACCCAGTGCTTCTGGGAGAGTAGCCTTCAGAATCAGAACTGGCTCGCTCCTGTATGAGAACAGTGCTGCATTTCACACAATAGTTTGTGTAACAACAATGCTTTGTTCTACAAATTTTCTACAGATGTCTAGCCTACAAAGATTGTTCCCTAATCTATACTTTTTACTCAGACTTAGAACATACTTGGAAAACTCTTCATTTTGCTTATAAAGCTGCAAAGTTTATTTGTTAGAATCTAAATCTCAATAAATCATTATAGGCACTGTACCTCCCAAATCACTGCCTTCCCTGTCCTTATAAAGCCAAATGAGTTCATCATAATTAATGCTATAGAATAAACCTTGCATATAATAATTAACCACATATTGTTAAGTGCTATCAAAAATGCATGGCACTTAATTAGCTTGAAACAACATTCTCTGCATATTACAAAATGGGCTAATGACATTCTTCAGATGATCATTCTTCAGCAGGAAGTACTTTTGCTAACAGTCTTTTAATGTATTTATTAGGACTTCAATAATATTGAAGTAGCACATGAGCAATTTAGCTTAAATATTCCATTTCAATTAAACATTTGACCTCTTTGAACTCTCTGGATTTCTTAAATTAGTGATTGGTTTGTAATTATGTCATTTGTGGGTACAGTATAATATAATAACTCTGGATTTTATTGTCTCACTACCTAATGGAGATGTTCTGTATAATGAGAGATTTCCAACACATCAGTACCAAATTCCTTGAGGGTGGGACCAGCAATGTCACCCAAGGTCATAAGAGAAAGATTCAGCCTTAGCCAGTGCATGAGGCAGGAGCTCAAACTCAGTGAACTTGCCTTCTATCTCCAAGCCAGCCACTTGCTTAAGCAAGCTTTTTCCTCTGTGTAGTTTTTCTTCTAGGAAATGGGATAGTTTTGCTGACTTCATTTTCTCTCTTAAAGCTCCTATGAGATTATATTAGTCTAAAATTTACAAGTAAATGGATGACTTTATGTTAACTGGTAATAGAGGAGTAAGTTTAGTAAGATGTGGAACATAATATAAAATCCTACATCATTAGCATGATTCTATTGGTATTCTAAAAAGTCAAATGAAATGTCCTAAAGCTTGTCATATTGGATTTGCATTTATGCTGGACTTTGAAAGTCATAGCAGCAACAACTACCTATAAATTAAGGCTGCTGTCTGTGTGTTTATTCACAGTTCTTTGAATAAGGACCATGTACAGAATCTGTGGAATGTCTCTTGAGTAGAAATGACTGCTTTTTTCTATGTCTTTTTGAGACAGGGTCTCACTATGCAGTTCAGGATGGCCTTAAGCTCACTTTGTAGCTCAAGCTGCTCTTAAACTCACAACAATCCTCCTGCCTCAGCCTCCCAAGTGCTGGGATTACAGGCATGCGCCACCATGCCCGGCAAATGACTGCTTTTGATCATATGCTCTATTACCTTTTCTGAAAATGTTGTATAGGTTTTCCATTAGGCATCAAATCAGAGATGAATGAGCTCCAGGAATGATCCATCCTGGGATGAAATTCCCAGGGTAAGGACCAATTCTCTGCTACTTGTGGCTCCATATACTAAGCCACTTCTTATTCAGATGAGACAGCATGTACTTGCCCATAAGCACTTTCATTGGTCATTTCTTACATTCTTTATTTTGTCTTATTTCTACTCCTTTTCCCCAAACAGGTAGGGTATCTGCAGAATAAAATTCTAGAATGGTGTAGATCATACATACCTGGCTCTGGCATTTGCTTTGTAAGCCCTGAGGCTCATCTAGACCCTGCAGAGCTGGGCTCTGCTTTCTTGGCAATTGCAGTGGCTCAGGGATTTTGCCTTCCGCTTCCCAGAGGTGCTCTCTCTGACTTCAATCTCTGTGCAGCCAGATTAGTTCAGAGAAGCTATGTGGCTGACCCTTTGCCCTTTTTGCTTCTGAAGTCCTGAGCCTGCAGGGAAACAGCAACACCCTCCACGGTTCTCCAGAGCACACTGTCTAGACAGTAAATTTCTTCCTTATCTGTGCTTGACAATGTAGAGAGCTTGGGAAATTCTTAATTCATCCAGATCTGAGGCCTTTTCATTTAATAATTCTGCTCGTTATTCCTCTCATTTTACCATAAGTGGCAAGGAGAAACGAAGCTGCATGCTCCACACCTGGCTTGGCAATCTCCTAAACTACACATCCACTTTCACGGTGCCCAAGCCACCAGCCACTTGGCTGTGGGACACGATCGCTTGGAGCTTTCAGCCCCTGTGATGGGCCTCCCTTCCAATGGTTTGTAGCTTCATGTTCCTCTTCCCTCTGAGCCCTCTCTGACCACACCCCCTGCCCTGAACTAGTTCTTAGAGCACACAGCTTTATAAATCCTCTACATAATCATATGTATTGCTCTACAAATATATAAAACACATTCTTACATATATTCTTTATATATAGCCCCATGTTTGTCATAAATGCATGGAATGGTGTATTGTACAGAGTATCCACAAGAAATTTCTAAATGAATAGAATTCCATGTATATCCCTTATCTTATGTACTAGATCCATACTCTCTCCAAATTCCAATGTCTCTGGAAGGCAACTGGGTCATGAGTCACTACACTCATCAGTGCGTAAGTTCACTGACTTTGGGAGCTGAGCATTCTGGTAGGGTGTGTGACGGGAAAGGGTATGTTCCCTCCTAAGCCCTTCCTCCTCTGCTCCCTGGCTGGCACAATGAGAGAGCTGTCCTCTGACTGGGTTCTCCCACTATGCTACTTCTGCCTTGGAGCCAACAACCCCTGCACTGCAACAATAAGTCAAAGTAAACCCTTCTTCCTTCAGATTGTGATTGTCTGGAATTATGTACAAGACCAGGAAAGCACCTATGATACCTTACAAGTATATCATACTATATTCCTTATGTTCATGGTGTACATAAGGAATAGAATTATGTATAACACAACCATTATGAAGAAATAAATATAAGAAATCATAAACTTAGTTATATATATTCCTTATATATATTCCATATATGTATGTATTCTTTATGCACCCTCTATACATAGGAAACAGTATATTACATATAGCATACATAAGCAATAGATGCAAATAAATATTTATACATATTTCGTACATTTACAAGATTGAGGACCCTGACAGGTACAGAATCTACAGGCTAGAGGTTCATCAGGGAACTCAGGAAAACTGACACCATTGTTCTAGGGAGTATTCTTCCTTCCGTAGGAATATCAGTCTTTCCTCTTCAGGATTCCAGTGATTGGCTAAGGCCACCCACACTGTTCTGGTAGCTTCCCTAATGTGAAGTCACTTGTTTACTTCTCTCAATCATCCATGCAGAACATGTTTGCAGCAGCTGATGTGCATTTGTATGTGACGGACTAGAACTGGAGACCACCAGGAGAGGTTGCCTCCTTCCTTCTGCAAGCAGCTTTCCTCACTCTTCATCTCTCCAGATGACACCTACCTCCTGTGACAGGGCTCTCCAGCATGCTTCCCCAAGAAGCAAGGAGGAAAAAGGTCTGAGGGACACACAGCCCATGGGATGATCTACATTGAAGTTATGAATGCATTTAAAACCATGAGACATAGATGCTGAAAGAAGGAGATAAGAGACACAAGAAAAGACTGGAAAGCATGCAAATGTGAAAAGGAGACCAACTAAGAGTGACAGTAAGAATAAATAGAGTTTTTTCCTTATAAAGAATATATTGATGTTAATTCATATCTATAACTATCAGAAACATATATCAGTCATACATGAACATTTTTTTAAAAAGTAGAAAATGTAAAGTAAAAATGTTTTTCAAAAATTCCTATTCCACCACCCAAGCACAATTGCTATGAATGTGCTGGTAATGTTACATAGTGAGTGTTTTGAGGAAGAACAATAGTAGCCCCTCTTGGGCTGTGACCTGAGGGGATGGAGATGTGAACCCCTCAACTAGGGCCCTTGAAATCACCCTCTCTCCAGCACCAAGACTACCATAAGCCTACATGTCAAGTACATATGTCTTTGAAGGACATTATAGTCGGTTCCAGCTGTTCCTGGATATGCTCAGAGAGAGGCAAAGGGGTTCCTTGTACCACATTCTAAACAAATATTGGCCTCTGGGATTACTGTAAAATTGCACTGATTGATTCTTGCAGCTGTCTTTTCTGCAATGTCTTTTCTACTTAATATACCTATGCTGCTGTCCTGGATCCTCCCTATTTTACATACTCAATTATTTTTCTTCAAACTATGCCTTTTATTTTTCTCACACCAATTATTTGCTTCTTACAAAATTCCCTTTGCCATATTAAGCTATATGCCACATAAACCCTACAAACTCCAGTGCCCAGCTGTGGACCTCTGTAGGGCAGGTTTTCATTCTCAGGGACCAAAGGCAGCCTGAGCTGTCTGCCCTCTACAGACAGTCATCATCATGTCTGACATAGATGCCAGCCATCTCCGTGTCTGAGTACAAACAAGGGTCATGTACAACATCCAACTCAGCCTTCTGGAAGAACTCTGTCCTTTCTCCTGAAGACTTTTGTGGTCTTCCCTCTACTGCAGCACTTCCTGCCCATACTCCCATCCTTCAAATCTCAGTGCAGCTGTCACTTCCTCTGCGAAGCTAGTGAAAACTAACCCCATGCACCCTGCCTTCAGTGGGCTGGTTCTGATACAACATCTCATCGGATTCATCCCTCGCTAGATCCTAAACTTCTTGAGGGAGCTTTGAACATGACTTGTTTCATAGTAGGTGCTCAATAAACATTCTTGAACAAACGGTTTTAGGAAACAATCCTAAATATACCTTCACCACCTCTGGTGCTGATTTGTTACCTCTGCTTTAAGAAACAGACATGCTGTTCACCATGCTGTTCTCTCCCCAGCAGTGCTGGGGCATGGCAGAGAGCACTCACCTCACTACATTTAAAGAAGCATCAAAAATTTCAGTATTCAAAAAAAGCAAAGGTGCAAAGCAATACATGGAACAAATGAAAGTAAATGCAAAAAATTCGTGAAGCAAGAACTGAAAGACTTGATCAGTACTATTGATACTTCTTTTTGTTACATAATTGTTCTAAGACATTTTTGCTAATTATCTTCACTTACAATTTCCATATTTTTATCATGAATTTTTGTATAAACTCTTATATTTTTAAAAGTTTTGCTAAAATCTTTCTTTCTTGAGGAAAGTGAGAGATGCCTCACTTTCCTCATGGTGTTCTGGCCCTGACACTCTGAACTGTTCTGGACAATGACTGTACCTCTCAGCCTGGTCCAGGTTGCATCAACCTTCTTGTGTACTACAAGTCCACTATGAGATTCCATTCATATATGTAGCATTAAGTTAATGATTACACCAACCCCTGTTTATGCTCAGCTCTTTAATTCAATGACATATTTTAAATATTTAGTTAAATTATAATGTATTAATTTGATTTTTGATAGTATAACAAAATATCCAAAGATGAGTAATTTTACAGAGAAAACCAATTCATTCTACTCACAATTTTGCAGACTGACACTTTATGACTAAGGAGCGGAAGGCATCTCAGTAGAGGCACATATGGAAGTGAAACACCATAGTGCGAAAGAGGAAGCTAGAGCTAGGGGAGGAGGGCCCAGGCTGCTGCTTCTCTAACCTTCCTCACAGAAGAACCACCTTAATCCCCTCCAAAGACCATCATTGATGCCTAAATGCACCCACTCCATCCCTTCCCACATCCCAACACTGCTGCTGTGGGACGAAGTTTCTAACTTATGACCCTCTTGAAAACAAACCACATTCACACCATGGTGTTCCACACCAAGCCCCTGAGGTTCTTAACCTTCTTACAGTGCAGAATATATTTATATATTCTTTGCCTAGCATGCAAAGCCTTAATTCACCCAGTATCTCTCAAAAAGCCAAATCCAACTCTCATCTTGAGAGTCATGTTGAATTCTTTCCAGCTGTGAGTCTATAAAAATCAAATTATGTCTTTCCAGGATGGAATTACAGGACAGGGCTAGAATCAACATTCCTGTTCCAAATGAGGGAGAAGATGAATACATAGCTAGCCTAAGCTGGCCCTGAGCTGTGAGCATACAACTTTAACTTTATAGTCTCACCATGAAGAAACACATGATGATTTCTATGAATGTTTAGAAGCTCTCACTTAACAATTTCTTTATCTCCAGTATATGTGGCAAACTGATCTTTAGGAAAATGTGAATGGACTGCTGCAGGACAGGAAATATTCTGAGTTTGAATCTAATTTTGGAACACACACCCAGGAGCCTTTGGTGGCTGTGGTATCAGAATTTCAGTGTTACATCAGACTTTGACTTGTTGCCCCATGCAGATTTCAATTTCATTGTTAAGACCCATCAATTCCATTTACTAGGTGTTCACATTTCTCTGACTTGCTTAACAATGGATGGAACGAAGCTCCAGCCTCTCTCACTCTTTCTGTTTGATTTTTGTGGTGGCTTTCCTATTGGCCTACCTACATCCATACTATCTAAATTTAAACCCATCAAGACTTCCTTGATGTTTAGGTACTTCTATTTTCTCAGATCAACTCAATTTTAATTGACTTTGATTGTGAGGGGGCCAGTCTCATTCTCACCACAGCCAACTGCCCTTTGGAAGCTGTGACAGTGAGATGCCCTCTGAGCCCACATACAAGACACCTGCCTGCTCCCACAGTGACCACTGCCAGAATAGACCTCTCACACATAACCTAAGTTTATCATGGTACAATAGATTTGGATTACAGTTTACAACCACTAATGATGCAGAAGAATATGTATATGTGAGAACAATGAGAGGTATGGAAGCATTGCTATGTAAACACATCAACAATTTGTGCTAGGAAATGATTAGCAGAATGCACCCTGAGACATCAGCAGGGAGTACATCTGGACTGCATAACTAGTCTTCTTTCTACCTCAATGGATCACTCAATGCTCACATATTAATGTGGCTTCACTTTTTATACCTCACTTCTACACTTTTCTGCTGGATGGTTAAGATCAAGATAAAACAAAAGCTATATAACAAGAAATGTAACTTTGATATCTGACAAGGTCAGTCAAGCCCCCTCAGGACTTAGCCCAAAGCCCTGTACCACACATTGTAGATCCTTTGTCAGTGTCAGCCATGTGGATGAGTCACACCTTTGCTTTCGCCAATTTGCTCTCTGTGAAAGCCTGAGAGAATGTTTTTTCCCCATGTGACTCTCTTTAGGCACACAATACATTCCTCTGTGGCCCCATAATCTCCTTGATCAGAAAATTTAACAACTGAGTTAAATGATGCTACAATATAGGTTATCCTATGTCCTGAGTCCTCAAGAAAGGCTAGGGCCAGAATGTTGGCTATCCTTGCAGCCCTTCTTCTCTAATTTTTGGTCTGCAAACGTAGGTTGTTAACTCTCCACAAGAGAAGTTTATTATTACCCCACAACACATGCAATTAAGTTTAACCTCACTATCTGTCTGAATATCAAATATCTTAGCCATAAGATGGAACAAGTATTTTCCATCAAGTACTGATATGTTAAACTTTGTCTCTACAGAAAATGGAAAAAAATTAAAAAATAATAAATACTAAAAATATGAATCAATAGTCATATATTTACACAGAAATTTAGAAATCTAGCCATATACATCATTACTTCACTAATTCTGACTCACTTTTGCTTTTCTGCTCCCCTCCCTGCCACACTGTAAGCTTTCCAAGGACAGGCTGAGATGTCACCCATGGTGTTAACCACCGCAGCACCTAGCAGAGGAGGCATGATGGATTTCTTAGGTGCCAAAGCAGAGAGAGTAGCAACCTTCACTCTTCTCCAAGACCCTCCCTACTATGGGAAAACCATATGTAATTTAGTCTTACTATCGTTTAAAGGGCATAATCTAAGCATCTCCATAGATATAAACTAAACTAACCACACACAGAGAATAATTATAAAGTCCATAAAGCATCCCACAGTCCTAAGAATGCAAGTTGATAACCTGGCAGAGAGAAACCCTCATTGCATGATGTGCACACTGGAGCACAGTTGGTACCAGGCAGAGCCAAGCAGGTTGGCAGTGTGACTCAGCTGTCATAACTGTATTAAGTGACTATCTCCACAGATGAACGAACAGAGAGGGAACACAAACAGAATGACTGCTCTCACATTCCATCTCTGAACATCATCAGTGATGACACTGCAGTTCTGCATTCTGTGCTTCTCCCGTGCAACAGGAAGCTGTAATCTGTAGTTATGCCAGTTAGCACATGTAGCAGATTTGTTTTCTCCACACAGGCCTTTATTTCGGAAAACTTTACATTTCCAAACCAAAGACCACAGAAGCACTAAGAATTATTCTTCTTCCATGAGAAATACCCTATCATGATAAGGAAGGTGGAAAGAACAAGATTAAGAGCTATAAATCATATGGAAACAGCCCCCCCCAAGACTGAATGCTGTGTCCCCTGCTCAGGGATTCAAGTCCCTCAGACTCACCACTCCATGGCATGGCCTCTCTGCATTGTCAGCAGCTGTGACATGGCAGAAATGGCCTCTGTGAGAGCTCCTAGTGGGTGCCACCCAGGACACACGCAGTCCTCTGCAGTTCTCACGTGGCAGTTATTTGATCTGAGGAATGAAGTCACATCACCTAAGTTTTGTGACTTCCTGTTCCTTCACACATGAAGGGGAAAGCACAGCAACATGCACATCACAAGAAAGTTCTGAAATGAAAGTAATCACTGAAATCACTTCATAACTCATCAAGAGCTACACAAGCATTGTCTGAGATCTGCCTTCCATACTGACAACTTCTTTGCCTTTTTCTAAAATTTAGTTCCACTGTCCAGAAGCAGCTGCCAGGCTCCTTGAGTCTCCATCTTCAGTATGCCTACCTCCATTCCAGCCTCCACCATGTCCATAAAAGTGACCCAGAAGTTCTACAAGGTGTCCCCCTCTGTCCCCCAGGCCTTCAGTAGCCTTTCCTACACCAGCTGACCTGCTTCCCGCATCAGCTCTTCTAGCAGCGACAGCTTCCAGGGTAGACTGAGCCGGGTGGCTATGGTGGGGCTGGTGGTGTGGGAAGCATCATGGCTGTCCAGGTGAGCCAGAGCCTAATGAACCCCCTGAACCTGCATGCTGGTCCCCAATATCCAGGCTGTGAGTATTCATGGTTTTTTATTTTATTTTTTTGTTAATTTCATTGAGAAATGAATAGTAATGAGACAGCTTCAAAACAGCTTGCTAGGAGAGTTACAATAATTAATATATTGCATATTTGTTGTCTCCATAGTGGTTATTCATAGTACAAGATGCGGACATGATATCCTGTCCAAACATATTAGTACAAATCTTTCTTCTCATTGAATTAAGAGAAAGTAGCTATACATCTATCCTACCTATTTTACATACACAGATACAAAATGGTCCTTCATTTATGTTCCCTTTTTTGATTTGGTTTTGTCAGAGGTGAGTATTCCATTGCCATTTAATATTGTAGGTGTGAATTCAGCAAAATAATCCAATATAGGCCAGTAGTCCATAATAGTAGTGGGTTATACATAAGACTGGCAATGTCAGAAGTTGTTGACTTGAGCCCTTTATAGCTCAGCACATAAATATGGCTTTATTTTCATACCTCATTATTATACTTTTTTGGGTTGGTTAAGACCAAGATAAAGCAAGAAAGACCTATATAACAAGAAATGTGTCTTTTGTATCTGACAAGGTCAGTCAAGTCAAAATGGATTAAAGATCTAAACATTAAAACAGAAACACTAAATCTCTTGGAAGAGAATGTAGGAAGAACTCTTGAAAACATAGGGGTAAGCAAAAAGTTCATGAACAAAAATCAAATTGTATGAGTAATACTTGAAAGAATTAACAACTGCAATCTCCTCTTATTGAGAAGTTTTTGCACATCAAGAGAAATTACCAATAAAGTGAAAACACAACCCACAAATTGGGAAAAAAATCTTAAGTAATAATACTCAAAGGTCTTCTCTCTAGAATTTTTAAAGAAATGAAAAACATCAGGGCCCCAAAACTTAAAGACCCAGTCTAGAAGTGGGCATCTGAGATGAGCAAACACTTCTCAGAGAACAAAATTAGAGAAGTGAAGAAATATATGAAAAATGCTCCAGCCCATGCATATTCAGGAGAAGCAGCAAATCAAAAACCTCAAGAAGTTCACATCCTTCATCGACAAGTTTCAGTTTCTGGAGCTGCAGAATAAGATGCTAGAGACCAAGTAGAGGCTCCTGCAGGAGTAACATGGATAATATGTTCAAAAGCTGCATCAACAACGTCTGGTGGGAGCTGAACACACTGGATCAGGAGAAACTGAAGCTAGAGGTGGAGTTTGGCAATATGCAGGGGCTGGTGGAGGACTTCAAGAATAAATATGAAGATGAGATCAACAAGCATACAGAGACAGAGAATGAATCTTTTCTCATTAAGAGGGATGTGGATGAAGTTTACATGAACAATGTGGAGCTCAAGTCATGCCTGGAAGGGCTGACTGATGAGATCAACTTCCTTAGGCAGTTGTATGAAGAGGAAATATGAGAGCTGCAGTCTCAGATCTCGGACACACCTGTGGTGCTGTCCATGGACAACAGCCGCTCCCTGGACCAGGACGGCATCATTGCTGAGATCAAGGCCCAGTACATGGAGATTGCCAACAGCATCCAGGCCAAGGCTGAGAGCATGTACCAGATCAAGTATGCAGACTCTGGCTGGGAAGCACGAGGATGACCTCTGCCACATGAAGTCTGAGATCTCTGAAATGAACCACAGCAGCAGCCACCTACAGGCAGAGATTGAGGCCCTCAAAGGCCAGAGAGTATCCCTGGAGGTTTCCATCGCTAATGCCAAGCAGCATGAGGAGCTGGCCATTAAAGATGCGAGAGCCAAGCTGGCCCGGTTGGAAGCTTCCCACAAAAGGCAAAGCAGTACCTGGTCTGGAAACTGCATGAGTACCAGGAGCTCATGAACATCAAGCTGGCCCTCGACATTGAGATTGCCACCTACCACAAGCTGCTGGAGGGGAAGAAGAACAGGCTGAAGGCTGGGATGCAGAACTTGGGGATGCACTCAGGAATGGTGAGCTCACTCTATAGGGACCTCACAAGCCCTGGCTTTGGGAGTGTCCAAAGCTCTAGCTTCCTTCTTCTTCTGCTGGGGTTGTGAAGAAGACTGAGACAATGGGAAGCTGTTGTCTCTGATCTCCGACATCCTGCCCAAGTGAATGGGCCACAGCAGCCTTTCCGATCCCACACCTCTCCCGAGGCTGCCTCAGAGTCCGTGGGGAGACCATAGTCCAAAGGAGCATTGGGAACAAGAGATCCACCTGAGGCATAGCTTAGCCCTCAGCCCACCCTTGGGGGAACAGTACTGCACTGGTTACCCCTTCTTGCCCATGCCCTCCAGCAAAAACCAATTAAATTGGCTTTTCCAAAATAAAGCCTGGTTTTACTTCCTGAAAAAAAAGTTAATCTCAGGGCCAGGGAGATAACTTCATGGTCTAAGCACCTGCCTGGCAAGCGCAGGGACCAGTGTTCGATCCCTGGTACCGGTACTGCATGCTGTGCCAGCCATTGCGAAGCTAACCACTGAAATTGGACATGGTGGTGTATGCTTATAATCTCAGCACTGGGGAGGGTGAGACAGGAGGATCACTATGAGTCTAAACTGCACAGGTAAGACCCTGTACCAAATAAATACATATTTTAATTTAAAAAAAATTAGACAAAAAAAAGTGAGCCAGTCTGTTAGCTCAGCATATTAAAGCACCTGCTTAGGCAGAGTGCAGCACCGAGGTTTGATCCTCACATGCCACACTGGTCCCATTCACAAGGTGCATTAAGATGGCAATTGAGACTGAGCTGTAATCTCAGCTCTGGGGAGACTGAAAAGGGGAGAATTACTACGAGTCCAATCTGTGTAGTGAGACACTGTAAGCACTGTCTTAAACACGCTCACTAAAATATATATATATATAAAATTAGAATAAAAATAAGGGCCAGCGGTATAGCTCAGTGGACTAAGCTCTTGCTTAGGTAGATGCAGGGGCAAGGGCTCACTCCTTGGCACCTCATGCCACTCTGGCCCCACCATCAGGTGTGCTGAGCTGGCAATGGAGTCTCGGTGTTGTGGCGCATACCTATATCCCGGCACCAGAGAGACAGAAATCAGGGGGATCACAATGAGTACGAGCTGCATAGTGAGACCCAGCACAAAAATAAATAAATAAATAAATAACCTTAAAAAAATAAATAAATAATAACGACTGAAATTTATCCTAGTATAGAATTTCAAGAGAATACATCACTTCAAAGATGAAACGTGCATATAAACATATGCCTTTGCCCCTATCATGTTTCCTAGCTTTTCTCCTTACCCTCTCTTTGTTATTTAATCCTCAACTTCTCCCTGTACTTTTAATTGTGTTATACTTTTCTATTTATACTTTTTTTTTTTTTTTGAGTTCTTACATTAGGGAGGCTATATGATTTTTACAAATGTGGGTCTGGTTTATTTCACTTATGAATGGCATCCACTTAAATATAAATGCTTCAAGTTTGTACTCTTTATAGCTGAGCAATATTCTGTTTTATAAGAACACCACATATTTTTTCATCCATTCCTCAGGTGATGGGCATCTTGGTTGTTTCCAAGATTTGGCTATCACAAATTGTGATGCTATAAATGTAGTTGCACATATATCACTATGATACTATGTTTTTTCAGTTCCTCTGGGAAAATTCTCAGCTGGCTTGAATGGGATTTCCAGTCCTAGCTTTTTAAGGAGTCTTCACACTGATTTCCATAACGTTGCAATAATCTTCATTCCCACCAGCAGTGCAGAGGAGTTCCTTTTCCTCATAGCCTCTCCAACATTTGTTATTAGTTGATTTGCTTATGATAGCCATCTTTTCAGGGGTGAGATGGTATCTCAGTGTTGTTTCAATTTGCATTTCATGGATGGATAGTGATGTGGAGTATCTTTTCATATATTTATTTGCTTCTTTAATTTCACTCTCCGTGAATTGTGTGTTCTTCTCAGATGCCCATTTTTGTATTGGGTCTTTTAATTTTGGGGCCCTAGTTTTTTTTTAGTTCTTTATAAATTCTAGAGAGCAGAGGTGGGTAAGGCCATGATCCTGAGAAACATCAGCAGGTTTTTAAAACTAGCAGTTAATTGGTATGATTTTCACCCTGACTAACTATATATGCTGGTACTTGTGGACTACAAAATTGCACTGAAGACAGTAATGTGTAATAGTAGCATCATACTTGGACTGCCTGTCCTCCTGGTCTTCTAAATCTATGCTGCTCATCATGTTGTACCAATTATTGCCATACTATCTCTCAAGTAAATGTTTGCTTTAAAAAAAGGCTAATAAATGAAAAACGAGACAAGAAAAAAAAGTCACAAGGCTGTCCTGCTACAATGCTGTATATGGTTAGATTTCTAAATTTCTGTGTAAAAATATGTAATTGTTTAGTCATATTTTTAATTTTTTTATTTTTAAATTTTTTTCTTCATATCCTGTAGGTACTTAAAGTTTAACATATCAATACTTGAAAAATACCAGTTCCATGTTAGCCTAAGGTGTTTGATATTCAGGCAGAGAGTGAAGTTAAACCCAACTGCATATGTTATAGGGTAATAATACGCTTCTCTTCTGGAGGGTTAACAACCTAAGTTTGAGGACAGAAAAAGAAGGACTGCAAGGTCAGCCAACATTTTGGCCCTAGCCTTTCCAGGTCAGTGAACACTCAGGACATAGCAGAACCTATAATGTAACGTCATTTAACTCAAATTTGTGAGTTGTGTCCCAAATTTTGTGACCAAGAAGATTATGTGGCCATAAAGGAATGTGCTCGATGATGTAGAGTATGCCTAGGTAGAGTCACATGGAGAGAAATCATTCTCTCAGGCCTTCACAGAGAGCAAATTGGTCAAGCAAAGGTTGTGACTTATCCACATGACTGACACTAACAAAGGATCTACAAAGTGAGGTACAGGGTTACAGGATAAGTCCTGAGGGGACTTGACTAACATTATCAGATACAAAAGCTACATTTCTTGTTATGTAGGTCTTATTCTATTTTAGTCTTAACCACCCGGCAGAAAAGTATAAAAATGATGTATAAAAAGTAAAGCTATATTAGTAGGCTGAGCTGTAAAAGGCTCAAGCGAACAACTTCTGACATTATCGGTCCTATGGAAAACCAACTGCTATAATGGACTACTGGATTATATTGGAATATTTTGCTGAATTCATGCACCTGCAATATTTTAATGACAATGGAATAGCCTTCTCTGACAAAACTAAATGATAAAAGGGGATACAAATGAATGACCATTTTGTATATGTATATTCAAAATAGTTGTGATATACAGCTACATTCTCTTAATTCAATGAATAGAAAGATTTGTTCCAATAGTGTTTGTGAATAGAATATCATGTCTGCATCTTGTACAATGAATAACCACTAAGAGAACAATATGCAATGTATTTATTATTGAAACTGTCCTACTAATCTTTTGAAATTGTCTCATTACTATTTTTGCTCAATAAAATTATTTTAAAAAGATGAATCTTGATTTGTATTCAACAAATTTTGAAAGCAATCTCATTGTGTTAGTGTGTACGCTAAATATTAAATGTAAAGTATGTACACTTCTTAAAAGTTTCCTCAGAAAAATATATAGGAATAGTGTACTTCAAGGCAAGGTGACACGCAAGGTCAATTATCCGTATTTCATATAAACACTTTTAAAATTAGAGATGAAAACAAAACAAACAAAAAAATAAAACATGAGAGTTCTCTCCAACCATTTCTAACTGCATTTTCGTATTAGTTAGAACAGTGTATTTTTAAGACAACTAGATGAATGTTTAACCCACTGAGCAGTAACAGCCTTCTGCTCTTTCATCTCTCAAGAATATTTGAAACTAGATAAATTAGTTTTATCCTCAATGATTTTTAACTTTGCTATCAATAACAAACTGATTCTAAAAGTAATTTCTATGTGAACAAGTTAGTTCTTTACAATTTTTGACTTGCTCACACAGTTTCTTGTAAGTGCAGCATCTGATTCTTATATGTGTGGCTAAATAGCACTTTTATCAGGGACAAGAGACACTAGCAGCAACTTTATATCTGCCTGGCCTGCCATGTCCAGAGGAGGCCAGCCTGTGGTTTTGCCATTCTTGATGGCTTTGCTGCACCTAACATGCAGAGGTCACACAGTAATGCATGCTGGATCACTGAGTGGTACGTGGATGACTTACTCTGGCCGAGGCCAGCTCTGTCCCGGTGAGAGTCAGTCTCTCTTTCCAGCCCTCCCATCTCTTGACTTCACCTTCCCCTGAATGGTGGGGATGCATGATCAGCCTACCTTTGTCCTAGCTTTCCTGACAGACTTCACTAGCCATCCAGGAACCACATGAACTGCTCTACTTAACTGCATGCTAAAATGGATTGTTTTTAAAGGAAGTAAGAGGTACTAAAAGCCTACTGAAAGAAAGTTGTTTAGTTACTCAAGTGACAGTACAAATAATAAAGAAAAGAAAAGCTCCTCCAAAATAAATAGCTACTCTAACAAGAAAATATTTGGGTACAGACAATGAAAAGGAAAAAGAGAAATGTCTGGGAAGGTAAAGAGAGCGCTTGATGACTATGTTCTTTTAACTACGGAGAAATGGCTGCTTCACAATTGGAGAAATACACACAAAAAATCGCAGCCAAACAAATGTGTTTTAAAAATCTTCATTAAGAGCCCCAGAGACCGACCCGAGACAGCGTGGCCAACTCCGCCATCCTCCTCCATCCCTCCCACATCCGCCCAGCCCCAGAGACTGCCTGAGACATCGGGTCCCACTCCAGCAGCTTACTAGATCCTGCCCATGCTGCCCAGCCAGAGACCGGCCTGAGACAGTTGCTGACTCCAGCAGCCCCCTGGATCCTGCCCCAACATCTCCCAGTGAGTGGGAAATTGCACGACTCACCAGGCTTCCCAGATCACTGAGAGTGTGGTGAGTCTGAGAGAGAGCCATTGGCTTCTTCCCACGCGCGCTACCCGGATTCCTGCCCCAAAGCCCTCCAAGCCAGTAACTGGCCTGAAACCTCAGGACCCACTCACCAGCACCTCCCTGGATCCCCTGCCCTAAAGCCCACTGAAGGAGTGGGAATTTCCCCGATTCTCTGGGCATAAAAGTTCAGTGAGTATAGAACTTCAGGCCCACCGTGCCGGAGAGACATTTCCCAGGGATTCCCTGCCCCCCCACCCCCCATGGCCCGGTGAGAGCTCCAAGCCCACCGCACCACAGAAACATTTCCAATAGATTGCCAGTCCCAGTCACAGCCCCAGACCCAGTGCAGGTTGGCCTGGAGTGAGAACTCCAAGCCTGCCACACCAGAGGGAAATTTCTCAGCAATCCCCAGTCCCACGCCACTGCCCAAAATCCAGTGCAGCCTGGCCTGTGAATGAGAGCTCCAGGCCTGCTGCACTGCAGGGACCTTTCCAGCCTTCTTGGGTTCCGGCCTGTATACCCAAACCCAGCTCAGGCTGGCCGACCCAGTATAGTCTACTCGGTGAATAAGATCATTCACTATCCTTTTGTGAGCCCAGAAGACCCACCAAAGCCCAGCCCCGCCCACCTGGGGAGTGACCTGCCTGACACAGGAGGGTTGACCGTGGCAATTTTCCGGATCCTCGCCCCAAAGCCAACAAAGACGGGCAATTTTAACTTCTTGCTCTGCATCCCAGTTCGGTTCGTGCTCACTTGAACAGGAAACTAACAGAGGGGAACCAAAGGAGCTACAGCAAAAAAGGCACTGAACAAAACAGCTAGAGCCAGGATACACATAACTGGATAATCTCAAACTTAATAGACTGGCACCCGAATCTCATAACAAGCTAAGGTTATAGCTGCACCAAAGCTCCACACCAAAGGTCAAAGGTCAGTGCTATACAAAATGACAAAGACAAGGGGAAAAGCCCAATCCCAGACCTTCATTCCACCAATAAGGGCAGAGGACACTAGCTCAACTGCAATGAATGAAATAACAGATACAGCAGCAAAGGAACAACAGCAGAAAGCTATAGAGGAAATAAAATGAGAAGTAATTTCTCAAATTAAAAAAGAAATATTTGAATACATAGTATCTGAAATAAAGAATGAATTCCAGAAACCTTGGGTGGAAAAAGTAGGCTCACCCAGAACAAGTGCAGAGAGCACTATTCTAGCTGATGTATATGAATTAACAGCATCTGAAGCAAAGAAACAATAGCAGAAAGATCATGAGGAACCCGAAGCAGAAATAAGTTTTGAAATCAAAAAAGAATTCTTTGAAGACATAGCATCTGAAATACAGAAATAAGTCCAGAAATATACAGAGGAAACCCAACTTGGAATAAACACTGCAGAAAAAGAATTAATAACTACCTCTAAAGAAGACATGGATAAAAAAAATTGAGGAGATCAGAAATATGATGGATTCCTTGAATCAACAATACAGAAAAGAAATAGAACACGTGAAACAGAGTCAAAGAGATATAGAAGAACTAAAAATATCAATCACGAGTCTACAAAACTGTTTGAGTGAAAGCGAAGACAGAGTTTCAGATCTTGAAGATGCCAGAGCAGCTAGTGAAAAGGTGAGAAAGGATCTCTTAAAAACAACAAGAATGCAGGAAAAAATAATCCATCACATGCAAGATGATGCCAAGATGAACAATGTGAGAATAATTGGTATCAAAGAGAATGAAGGAGTCAATACAAATGACATAAAAAGATTTTGGGGAAAAATAATCACAGAAAACTTCCCAAATATGAGGAAACAATCCAACATTCAGGTCACCGAAGTATACAGAACACCAAATAACTTCAAGCCAAGTAGAAACACACCAAGACATATAATAGTTAAGATCCCAAATATCCAACACACAAAAAAATATACTGAAAGCTGCTAGAAAGAAGAAGGAGCTCACATTCAAAGGAAAACCCATCAGAATTATAGCTGACTTCTCTATACAAACAATGAAGGCAAGGAGAGCATGGAGCAGAGTTCTTCAAGTCCTACATGAAAACAAATTCCAGCAAAGACTATTATACCCTGCAAAACTCTCTTTCAAGTTTGATGGAGAAGTGAAATACTTCCACAACAAAGAACAATTAAAGAATTTCATGATGAAAAAGCCATCCCTTCACAGGCTGCTGAAAGATGTTCTAGAGAGAGACCACAATGACCAGAACTCCATGAATGAGAAAGGCAGGAACCCACTAAACAGGACAGACAATTAAACACAGGTTACAAGGGAGTAAACAGCACCAGGTAAATATCATGACAAACATAAGTCAGCACATTTCAATTATAACCATCAATGTAAACAGACTCAATTCTCCAATTCAGAGAAATAGACTGGCACAGTGGATTAGGAAACAAAATCCAACAATATGCTGTATACAAGAAACACACTTAACTCAAAAGGATATTCACAGGCTCAAAGTGAAAGGATGGAAAACAATACTACATGCCCCAGCACCTCAGAAAAAAGCAGGAGAAGCAATTCTGTTCTCAGACAGTCTCAACTTCAAACCAAAAATGATCAAATGACACAAAGCAGGCCACAATATATATTGATCAGGGGAAAAATTCAAGAGCAAGAAGTAATACTCATAAATATTTATGCACCAAACACAGGAGCACCCAACTATGTAAGACAAATCTTAAGGGACATGAAAAACCTAACATCTAACACCACAATCTTAACAGGAGACCTTAACACACACTTATCTCAAAAAGATAGGTCATAAAAACAAAAAATCAGCAAGCAAGTAGCAGAACTGAACAAGAGCTTGGAACGAATGGACCTGGTGGACATATACAGAGTGTTCCACCCAACCACAGCTGAATACACATTTTTTTCAGCTGCACAAGGGTCATTTTCCAAAATAGACCACATACTAGTCCAGAGGTCATGCCTAAGTATATGAAAGAAAATAGAAATTATCCCATGCATACTATCTGACCACAATGCAATGAAACTGGAACTAAGTGATAAAAGAAACCAGAAAAACCCACGAAATTAATGGAAACTAAACAACACCCTGCCAGCAATCAATGGGTTACAGAAGAAATTCAAAAAGAAATTCAACAATATCTACAATTCAATGAAAATACAAGTACAAATTACTGGAATTTATGGGATGCAATGAAAGCAATTCTTAGAGGGAAAATCATAGCTATGAACTCACACATTAGGAAAACAGAAAGGGAACAAATTAGTACCCTAATGTTGCACCCCCGGCATCTAGAAAGAAGAGCAAGCAAAACCCAGAGTACAAACACGGGAAGAACTGATAAAGATTAGAGCAGAAATTAATTCAATTGAGATGAAGAAAACAGTTCAAAGAATCCACAAATCAAAAAGTTGGTTCTTTGAAAAACTAAATAAAGTTGATAAGCCTCTTGCCATCCTCATCACAAAGAGGCAAAAGAAAATTCAAATACAAATGATAAGGAATGAAAAGGGTGAAATCACCACAGACCCAGTGGAAATTCAGAAGAGTATCAATAGTTGTTTTGAGAATCTTTATGCTCACAGAATAGAAGACACAGAAGAAATGACAGATTCCTCAAAAGGTACAAATTACCAAAATTGAATCAAGAAGATATCACAACTCTCAATAAGGCGATAACAGCCAACGAAATACGAAACATAATAAAAGGCATACCGACAAAGAAAAGTCTAGGTCCTGATGGATTCACAGCTGAATTCTACAAGAAATTTATAGAAGATGTAATCCCCACACTCCACAAACTATTCAATGAAGTTGTAAAGGAAAAAGTCCTTCCATAATTATTTCTGAAGGCAAGTATAATACTGATTCCAAAACCAGGGAAAGACACAACCAATAAGGAGAATTACAGGCCAATCTCTCTCATGAACATAGATCCAAAAATACTCAACAAAATCCTGGTAAAGAGAGTACAGGAAATCATAAAGAAGATCATACACCATGACCAGGTAGGATTCATCCCAAGGATGCAAGGATGGTTCAATATTTGAAAATCTATAAAGGTAATACACTATATTAATAGACTGAAATTTAAAAACCACATGATCATCTCAATTGATGCAGAGAAAGCCTTTGACAAAGTCCAACACTCATTCATGTTCAATGTCCTACAGAAAGGTGGAATAGATGGACTCTCTTAACTTGATAAAAGCCATCTATGACAATCCAAAAGCTAATATAATCCTAAATGGGGAAAAACTGAAATCATTTACTCTTAAACCAGGTCCAAGACAAGGATGACCTCGATCACCCCTCCTATTCAATATAGTCTTGGAATCCTTAGCAACAGAGGGAGAAATAAAGGGAATAAGAATAGATAAAGAAGAACTTAAATTATCACTGTTTGCAGATGACATGATACTTTAGTTGGAAGACCCCAAAAATTCCACCAAGAAACTACTAGAACTGATAGGGAAATTCAGTAGCCTAGCAGGATACAAAATCAATACTCAAAAGTCAATGGCATTCCTCTGCATACATAACAAGCACACTGAAAGGGAAACAATAGCATCAATACCTATTACAATAGCACCGCAGAAAATGAATACCTTATAATTCACTTCACTAAGGAAGTCAAAGATCTTTTCAAGGAAAATTGCAACACCCTAAGAAAAGTGATTATAGAGAATTTCAGAAAAGAAAAGGTATTCCAAGTTCCTGGAGAGGAAGAACCAACATCGTGAAGATGGCCATACTCCCAAAATTGCTGTACAGATTTAATGCAATCCCTATAAAGCTCCCAGCAACATACCTCCCAGACATAGAGAAATCATTCCTAAAATTTATTTGGAACCACAAACGACCTAGAATAGTCAAGGCAATCTTGGCCAATAAAGACGTGGCAGGAGGCCTCACAATTCCTGACTTGAAATTATACTACAAAGCCACTGTGATAAAATCAAGATGATATTGGCAACAAAATAGACTTGAGGATCAGTGGAATAGATTAGAAGATGCAGAGGCATCCACAATCACAATCAGCCATCTGATCTTCGACAAAGGGGCTAAACAAGCTCAGTGGAAGAAAGATAGCTTCTTTAACAATTGGTGCTGGAAAAAATTTCTTTCTACATGCCGAAAACTAAAACTTGACCCAGCTCTATCACCATGCACTAAGTTAAAGTCAAAATGGATTAAAGATCTAAACATTAAAATAGAAACACTCAATCTCCTGGAAGAGAAAGGAGGAGGAAATTTTGAAGACAAAGGGGTAGGGAAAGAGTTCGTGAACAAACATATATTCTCACGGGAAGCACTTGAAGGAATCAACAACTGGGATCAACTCTTCTTAAGGAGCTCCTGCTTGTCAAAAAAAATTGTCAACAGAGTGAAAAGACAACCCACAAATTTAGAAAAAGTCCTAACTAATAAGGAATCAGACAGAGGGCTACTGTCTAGAATATATATAAAGAACTAAGATATAACAGGGCCCTCAAATTTAAAGACCCAATTCAGAAATGGGCATCTGAGATGAATAAACACTTCTCAGAGGATGAAATTAAAGAAGCGAATAAATATATGAAAAAATGCTCCACATCGCCAGCCATTCATGAAATGCAAATTAAAACAACGCTAAGATACCATCTCACTCCAGAAAGAATGGCTATCGTAAGGAAATCAATCAACAACAAATGTTGGAGAGGTTGTGGGGAAAAGGAACCACTTCTCCTCTGCTGGTGGGAATGTGGACTGGTACAACCATTGTGGAGGTCAGTGTGGAGACTCCTCAAAAGAGAAGGACTAGAAATCCCATTCAAGTCGGCTATCCCCCTACTGGAAATTTTCCCAAAGGAACTGAAAACATTGCATCATAGTGATATATGTGCCCCTATGTTTATAGCAGTGCAATGTGTGATAGCAAAATCTTGGAAACAACCAAGATGTCCATCACATGAGGAATGGTTGAAAAAGATGTGGTATTTCTATATAATGGAGTATTACTCAGCTATTAAGAATGATATGTTTGAAGCATTTATACTGAAATGCATGCCACTTGAACATATACTCATAAGTGAAATAAACCAGACACACATGTGTAAATATCGTATACTCTCTCTAGTATAATAGGCGAAAAGCAGAAATACAAATAGAAACGTACAACAACTGAAATCAATTGAGTCAGATAAGGCAAAGTGAATGGCATATTCTGCAGGATACTAATCAGCTTTTCTTCTGGATGGTTAACAACCTAAGTTCACAAATCAAACTTGTAGAAATAAATGAGCCACAAGGCCAGCTAACATTTTGGCCCTAGCTTTTCAAGGTCAGCAAAGACTCAGGATATAAGAGAACTTGTACTGCAACATCATGAAGCTCAGTTGAGCTCCAAATTTTCTGAACAAGGCGATTATGGAGCCACAGAGGAAAGAGATCAAAGTTCTATAGTGTGCCTGGGGAGAGTCACATGGAGAGCAAACTTTCTCTCAGGCTCTCACAGAGAGCAAACTGGTCAAGCATTGGCCGTGACTCATCCACATGGATGACACAGACAAAGGATCTACAGAACAATGTACAGGACTACAAGATAAACCCTGAGGGGACTTCACTGACCTCATAAGAAGCAAAGTACATATGTTGGTATATAAGTCTTGCTCTATCTAGGTCTTAACCATTCAGCAGAAAAGTATAAAAATGAAGTATACATCGCGGGGCCCTAATAGCAAGCTGAGCTGTAAATGGCTATGGTTGACAACTTCTTCGGATAACTCACTATTGTTGTGGAATGTTGGACTGTGTTGGATTATGTTTTCAAGTTCAAGCACCTAAGTTAGTTGAATGACAATGGAGTGCCCTTCTTTGACAGGTGTTGACAAAGGAAGGGGTATAGAAAGAAAAAATCATGATGTGTGTGTATAGACAGTACAGTTGGGATAGATAACACTGTGCTTCTACATAATTCTACGAGAGGCAAGATCTGCACTAATGGTGGATGGACAGGATATTATGTCGGCTTCTAGTACTATGGACAACCACTAGGAAAATAACAAGGTAGAAAGTATTAATTATTGAATATTTGATGTAATTCAGGTATAAAAAATAAGATACTCCAACAGCTACACTCTCTTAATTTACTGATAAGACACATATGTTATAATAATGTCTGTAAGTATAATATCATGTATGCACCTTCTATGATACCAAAACATTATGAAAACAGTTTGCATTGTATTAATTTATCAAATTCATCTTGTCAAGGTATCTTAAAACTGTCTCATTGATATTTGTACTT